>VDFB02023155.1:0-21036 GCA_007258455.2 Sequoia sempervirens
TATGTATATATATATCAATGTTCAAAGCACATTGTACATAAAATGAAAGAAGTTGTGTTGTATTCAACAACGATAGGATATTATTTTGAACAAAGGTAGATCGATTATAGACTTGGGTTTTCAAAAATGTGCACAAAAAAGTAACCAAGGGTTTCATAATAATAATTCCTCACTCATAGGAATACAAAAGTGTGTTTTCAGATAGATGTCGAATATTCCATGCAAGGATTTCATGAGATTAATTTCTTAAGCACACAAATTTGGAAAAAACCAAGCAACGGTTTTCACAAAAATGGGGTATAATAAATGGGCTTGTCAATTTATGCCCATATTCACATTTTTTTTATAGAAAGGTCGATGCAAACCAAAAAAATCATTTTTTGTAGACATGTGGTCAAACCCACTAAATTCCTCTATCATTTCTGCAGAAAAAATCATGATACAATGGACTTTACCAGTCCTTGAGCGAGTGGTAAAACAGGGAGGAAATCATTTAACCCCAAAGGAACCTGTGTGCAAAACACCAGCACCATGACCCGACAAAATCAAATAGCACATGGCGAAAAGAAGTGTAAGAGGAATGATTTATTTCATAAACAAGCAGTAATAATCTTTCAATCATCGAATAAACCCTTCATGGGTCGTGAAAGATGCATAAGAAAATGATTAACCAATACCATTGTTTGCATTTTGAAATGATAGTTAAAGGATACAAAAATATATATCAATCTGCTCAATGAAGAAGAGACAACAAACACATAATTTGTAAATGAATGTATAATACATTGTACACATTCATTTACAAATTCAAACACACAGCGTATTGAATTTGTAAAGGAATGCGTAGAATGTTATATATAAAACATTGCACACATTCATTTACAAATTCAAACACAACTTATTGAATTTGTAAATGAATGTGTACAATGTTATATATATATAACATTGTACAAATTCATTTGCAAATTCAATAAGTTGTGTTATATATCATTATACACATTCATTTACAAATTCAATAAGTTGTGTTATATATATATATAATTAACATTGTACACATTCTTTTACAAATTCAATAAGATGTCGAAGAAAATGATTAACCGGTAACATTGTTTGTATTTTCAAAGGATAGGCAAAGGATACATACATATACATCGATTTGTTGAATGAACAAGAGACACAGAATGTAAAATGACAAATATATGTATGCTAACCTACTATATGTGCAATGGAAAGTACAAAAATATAAACAATTGCTAGTCTGTTCTATTGGACAGCCAAACGGAATGTATTTAAACAGAGTTGTAGACATATATATATGTGTGTTTGTGTATGTATATACATATATATATACATGTATATACATATATATATACATGTATATATGTATTTATATGTAAATAATTGTATGTATTTGTATATATATCTATGTATATGTTTTTAAATACATAATACACATATATACACATATATTAAATGCATATATATATATATACACACACACATGTATATATGCACAAATATATATATATATGTACACATATACATATTAAACCTTGATAAATGACCAACCCTGAGAAATGACCAAAAATAAACAAATATAAATACACATATATGCAAAAATAAATGATAAATATAAACCTTGATATAAACACTGAAATAAATGAAAAATGACCAAAAACAAACAAATATAAATACAGGCACTTATTTGCAGAAATAAATGACAAATATAAATGACAAAAAATAGAAAATGAACACAAAGCAAAGTAAAAACCAGTCACAAAAAAAGACCTTTCATTTACTTATAAAGAAAAGTAAGAAGACACTGCATAAATAGAAATGTTAAATGCACAATTCATGAAAAATAACTATAAGTAGAATGTATAAAGTAAGAAGACATTGCATAAATGAAAATAACTATAAGTACCTACCTGGGACTTGGGATATTAGAGGAATGTGCAGAGGATGTTTTTTGTTGCTCTGAATTTTGCAGAGAATAAGATGCAATTGTGAATGTCATTGGCTACTTTCCCCCTCTTATTTAGGAATTTGAATCTGACAATTGAATGCATTCAATTTGGTTGTTGTGTTTCAAATTTGAATTTGAAGCTACAAGTTATGTAGGTTTTTAAAGATGATATGACTGAATTTTGCATTATATTTGGATTTGATGTTTATTTGGGGAGCCTTACACCTGTATTTAATTGTGTAGGTACCTACAAGAAATGAAGTAAATACATATATCTGTCAGGGAGTGTGTGGAAGACTGCATTTCAAATCCCATAGAGTTAATAGGAGATTGTGATTATGTCATGTAAAGCACCATTAAGTGTGCATGTGTAGTTGAAAATATAAAATGTAATGAGGGATTAACATTTGCAAGTGGGGGTATTTGTAATAGTAAATGTTTTAAATTAAATTGTAAATGAGCCTTTTTATGTGCAAGTTGACTTTTTTTATAAATGCAAAAGTATGTTTAGTTTTCTATTATGATTGGTGAGTTACTCATTGTGTTATGAGCAGCCATTGGTGTTGTAATTTTTTATTTGTTCATAAAAAAAAATTAGTGGATCAAAGTTAAAAAAAAATTGGGGGGTGGAGTGAGCATGGAGGTGGCGGTTATTCAATGGGTGGAGGATACTGGGTCTTCTCCCCTAGTAAAAAAAACCTCTTCATCATATTTTTATTCATATGGAAGTTCCTCAGAGGGAAGCACAAAGCCCAACGTAAGATGATAGTCATAACATCTATGTCAAATATTGAGATCTCCCTCCATAGATTCAAGAAGTGATGACTCTTAATAATTACATGACTATGAAAAAAAAAAAAATGGACCAAGAGTTGAAATTGGATCTCAACTAAGACAATATGACCAACAACAAGACTTACAAAAATTAACTCTATCTACATTTGATGTTTCTGATAAGTGTACTACTCATGCATGGGTGCAAAAGATAGACACATACCTATCTCTATAACCTATGACCAAGGATGACAACATCAAATTCTCCACCTTATACTTAGAAGATACAACACATGAAGGGTGGTACCATAGGTTACTTACCCAAGTTCATATTCTAATTGGCACATATGATTACTTTTGCAAAATATTAATTGATACATGTGATAGAATGGATCCCCAAATTTATTTTATAAAGTTGATGCAATTAAAGAAAGAGACAACAGTCAAAAAATAAGTGGAGGTTTTTTAAAAATTATTAGTAATGTTGCATGATGTTATAGAAAGAAGATTAATTGTCCTTTTTATTGAATAGTTAACTAAATATCTTATGGGTTTAATTGAGAAATTTGATCCTTGAACCTTTAGAGGCTATTAAAATAAATTTGAGTTTAGAAACTTGGTGGCCAAGAATAATTTCTTGTAGAAAACCCCTTCTATATGATAGAATAAGAAACCTTCTAAAAAATGGTTTCCTCAAAAAAAGGCATTACCATCAAAGAGAAGTTTTGATGAAGTCACCATAAATGAGCTTCACGAAAAAATATGGGAACTTGGACACCAATTCTTGGAAAAAGGTCAAATACATTACATAAAATTATTTTTTGATGAGAATTCAAAGGAGGAAGAACTAAAGACAAAAAATGAAGAATCTGAACTTGAATGTGAGATAAAGGAGGTAGCTAAAAATCCAAGGGATACACTCACAACAATATCAAGTTCTCCTAAATATCACCCTTTCAAGGTACAAGGATTTTTTCAATGACACAAAAATACAGTTATAATTAATAGTAGAGCAACACAATTTCATTAATAAAGGATTGGTTGCTAGAAGGAGCTACAAATAATTTTTTGAATGGATTCAATATCATGGTGGTTGATAATTTTATTATTTCATGTACCAAGATAATTCTGATTGGAGACAACAATATCAATCACTCCTAATATCATCGTTCCAAAGTGTAAGGATTTTTTCAATGACACAAAAATATAGTTATAATTGATAGTAGAGTAACAAAATTTTATTGATGAAGGATTGATTGATAGAAGGGGTTACAAATAAATTTTTTTAATGGATTCAATATCATGGTGGTTGATAATTTTATCATTTCATGTACCAAGAGAATTCAAAAATTGGAGATTTCTCTTGCTACACACAAGATGTGAGATGACTTCTATATAGCAGGAATAGGAGAAATTGGTATACTTTTACAAGTGTAATGGAAACACTCATTGAGAGAGTTTGCTCAAAAATATTGAACTATGGAGCTAAGGCTCAAATTATAAGGAAAATAAGGAAAATCCTATGTCTAGAGTAGGCTAGAAGTGGATACTTATGAACACAAATTATTTCATGAGGTGGACATAAGCCACTCCTTTAAAAGAAGAAACCAAAAAGGTAATCCTTGACTTCTTCGATGAATTGTTTGCAAGGTTCGGTCCCCTAAAAAAATCATATATGATAATGTGAGGTCCTCCCTCAGGTCAAGGATCTTAGAATTTTCACTTAGGAATGGAATTTTCCTCAAACCGGCATCCAACTACTACATGCAAGGGAACGGGTTGGCAGAATCAACAAACAAAAACCTCCTTAGGTTAATTAAGAGAGTGGTCTCCAATCAACAGAGAAAGTAGCACAAGAATCTATGGACAACACTATGGGCTGATCAGGTCACTCCCAAGTAGATCCTAAGAACATCCCCATACAAATTAGTCTATGGGAAGGAAGTGGTGATGCCCATTTCAATAGAATTCCCCACCCTGTAGCTATTAAAAGCTCTTGAAATTGAAGAAAACAAAGCTGTGAAAGTCAGGTTAGTGGAATTACTCAACCTCTCGGAAGAGAGCAGGCTAGTGATGTTATGACTGGCCACCAGTAGGTGGTGAAAAGGTGGTTTTACAAGAAAGCCTCCGACCTAGGTTTCAATCCTAGAGACTTGGTTTTGATATATGAGGAAAGGACTATGAGGCTAGGTTAGCATGAAAATTTTGATTCATTATGGAGAGGGAATTTTTTCATTATCGAAAATCACTAAGGAAACATGTTTGAATTGACAAACGAAGAAGGAAATTCCTTAGAGATTTTGGTTAACAAGATCCACTTGAAGCACTTTACCTAGGCTATCAGCTTCCCTTACATATATAATTAGATAGTTTCCCTTTCCTTTTGTTGTTTCTTTTTGCTAATAAGTGTTGTTGGCACATTCTTCTACCTCCTTGTTGGTCACTACCAAGTTTCCATGTTGTTGCTCCCCTTATTTTGAAATCCTCCATGAAAGATAGTTATCTTCCATCACTCTCTTTAAAATTAGTGATCAAGGAACCCTTATTGCACAAATTCCCATAAAAATCATTCCAAATTTTTTAGGAAGGGCTCCTCAAGCATATGCACCATCCTTTTCAATAATGGGCAACAAATCCCAACAGTCTGTATAGTAATTACACTAAAAGGTAGTAATCAATATATGCAACACTCCTCCTCAAATGCAACACTTTAATGTTCTGAATTGTCATGAGCACAAGCCCAAGAATAGAATCCTTTAGTAGAGAATTGAATGTAGAATTGAGTTCATAGCCACAAATAGAATCCAGTAAGATAGTGCTTCAAAGGGATAGGGAAGCATATTTTAGTGAAGGAGAAGATATGGATCCTTTTGGGTCTTCATCCAGGGGTAAGTGTTCGAAGAAACAAAAATCCCATGGGGTGCTATTTTATGGGGATCTTCCTCCTAAATTCATTAGAAGCAAGTCATATGCTTTCACAAATGGTCCACTAAATCCCCCCTTACCACTTGTAGAAAATATTGCGAATGAAACTTGTAGGGACAATGCATTGGTCTACAATGGCACAAACTATATTTTTGATCCCAAATTATCTATAAATCCCAAAGGGCTAAGAGAAGCCACTCACACACTCATGCTTGTGAATGATTGTAGGCAATACTTTGACTCTTTCAGCTATATGCAGTGGAGCTCTACACTGTAACAATAGATGGTGCCCCTTATTATACACTCATGTCTAGAGCTTATTCTTGTTTATGCCCAAACACATGACACAAAGTAAGGTGTTATCCAAGGTAACCAACTGAATGTGGCGATTAGTGCAACAAATATTAGGGAGATGCTCTACCTCCCCTATAATCCCACTATAGACTTCTATAATGAAGAAAAGCTATAGAATGTATGGAGCATCTCTGAGAAAAAATTGGAGTTCTTGAACTTAGTTCTTTGTGCCAACTGCATACAGGTGCCACCCCTTTCCATTGCTCTCTCAAGATTTGTGACACAAAATATGTAGGACACCTTATCCATGTTAGCTTTCATTTTTGGGTTGGATTCTGATACCCAATTCCATGACTTCTAATTAGCTGTCACTTTCCACTTGAAGACATTACCCAGAGATAAATCTTATTTTATGGACTTTGCTAACACCACCACTAACTCCATCCATTACCAAACAGTGAATTTTTCAACACAGAATACCATCAAGTATTCCTCTTTTCTCCTGCATTTGATTTTTTCTCAAAACACTGAATTTATGTCTCCCTACTTTTCCATAAACTCTATTGAGATAGATGTATTCCCCAACAAGGAAATCCCTATCTTTGCATGAACCCACATTCTATCAATTTTGTTGGACTACCATGAATTCTCAAATACTTTCATGCTCTCACTCTTAATTGACCTCATCCTAGAACATGTCATGGACTAAATGACAAAAGAGCAACAAGAATGGCTTAAAAGCTCCAAGGCTAAATGTGATTGGTTCTTCAAAAGTGACTACACATTCATCAAGGTCCATGGCTTCATGGATGATCCATTCTAGCTCCCACACACACTCATGGACTGGGTCTTGGCCTTGGAGTTGGCTCACCAACTCAATGTGGTAGACTCAACATATGGCATACATCACAAGAAGAGGGCCATGTATGATGTCTCCTTTTCAAGAGGAGGCACTACAATTAATAGGAGAGGACAAGGGTGTATGCTTACGTACAAGTTAGTGGATCTTGGCTTGGATCAAATAAATGATCAATGTAGGGTAAAAGCACAAAGTTGTGCCACACTTTTAGCCAACTTATCAGCACAACTGAATTTAAGTATTTCTAACTAAAAATCAATTTTGGTCAAACATATGATCTAGTAAGATTCATTCTAGCTAAGTTAGATACTTCCACAACTTTTTCAACTAAAATTGTTGGCTAAAAATATATGGAGCACCACTTTGAGTCCAATTTACCAGAAAAATAAAATTATTTGAAAACCTTGAAGTTTCAATAACTCCTACTAATGTAAATAACATTTTTTTAAAATATAAAAATACCCTTTTGTAGATCCATAAGTGTAGTTTTCAAAAATATATTTAGTTTAATAGTTTAGTTATTATTTATATTTTATTTTTTATTTTTTACTAGAAGTAGGTTATCAACACAAAATATTAGGTTCATTAACATGCAAAAGAGAAATAGTAAAACTTATTAAAAAATTGAAAAAAATATGATGCACTAGATAAAAGAATCTATTTGAAGATGGTATATTTTTTTTCCATTCTAGATAAATATTTAAAAAGAAAGTTGACATCCCATGGAAACAACTGTTTTTTTATTCACACACATTTTAATACTTATTTAAAAATATATTTATCAAAATTGGAAAAAAATATATCCATGCACTAACGTTTCAAGTTATAAATGCACACAAAAAATTTGAAAGAAAAAAAAAATTACTATAAAAGTTTGACGTCTCATGCAACCTCATTTTTTAGCATTTTATTAATAGCAACTAAATTATAGTGTTAATTTATTAAAAACTAGTTTAAAATATTAGTTTTAAAAAAATACAAGTATAAAATATACTGAAAAATACATATTTTACTAGTTTACATCATTTCAAAATTCAAAATATATATATGCCACTTTTTAGTGATTCAAGTTTAAAATTTGGATCATTGTTGGTCGTTTCCTTTATAAAGTGTGACACAACTTTGTTCTTTTACCCTAGAACTCCACGAACCCCTACCTTGCTTTGAGGAGAAGAAGTCACCAGAGGATGAAGACTCGTAAAATTTTGTTGCTCTATCCACATTTTTTTCAGGGTGGGTGCAAAAAGATGGGGGCCAAAAATTGGCCAACAATCTTATCTTTTAAAAAAAATTCATAATGCGAGCACATTAAAATGTGCTTACATTATGGCTTGGTGTTGTCGAGCTTAAGGCTCGGCAGAACTATTGACGTGTGTTTTGGCACAGCAACATTGCAAACAGAATATTGCTACTATGTTTCTCCTGAAAGAGAAAAATGATCACATGGATACCTTCGCTCCCAAGGTCCTGGTAGTTGGGTCTCAACTGTGCTGATGTCGCTCAGTGGTCAATGTAACAGTAATATTCAAGGGGCCTGCTAGTGTGAGATTTTGGACTATTGTGAGAGCAAACATAAACTTAAAACCTATTCTAACCGGGGTTTTAAAGAAATGTAAAAAAAGATGGATCAGGGCTTTGGGACAAAAAATAATGACACTTCATCCGAATTAACTAGACCTATCACCTTCCAAGGAATTCCTAACTACAACTGGAGAACAGAATTAACTTGTGACTAACACACAGCTTCATCCATTCACAATGTTGATTTCAACAGCAGATTGCAAGTTACCATTCAAACAAAATAGAAAATCAAACCTCATTCCTTGAAAGCTTTCAAATCAAATGATCAACTCAAGACTAACACCATTCTGAAACACAACATGAAGTAGATTAAAATCTGGTTGCTTCTACTATTAGTGAGACAGATAAACAACAATTACAAAGCTGGCACAATCACCAGTGTACAGAAAATTTGTGGCTCCAAATTGTTTCCATTTACTCTACGAAAACTGAAAGATACATTAGTCTATCCTACTGAATCTTACTCCTAGCTACCAGTTCTACTCCACAATTTTTAACTAATCTTTACTCTACCCATTCTAATCCTACCACTTCTAACCTTTACAAAGAGGCAAGAATTCCATATATATAGACTGTACCAAAAGAATGTACTGTCCCCCTGCAGTAGGGTTTACAAAATATCTGTTGATTGTAGGAGAGTCGACTCTCAGATCTTTTGGAAAGAGTCAGTTGTGCATTGAATGTGAAGCCATGTTGTCCATATTGCTAGAAGGATTTCTGGGAAAGATCTGTAGATCTTTTGCTATTGCAGCATTAACTCATCTACCTACGTGTCCATCTTCGAACTCCTAAAATTAGTATTGAATGCCCAGAATAACATCATTAATGTTGATCTGTTTCTGCCAAGGGTCACTACAGCTGTCCCAGTGACTCATAGTTCTTCATTCTTCAGCCCCCCTTCTGTTTTGGAGTCCTGTGCTCACTGACCATCTTCTGGAAGCACCGTCAAACCTTGCTGTAGATTTAAACCTTTCACCTGAGTCAATCCATTGCCTTTGAATCTCAGAAGGAATCCATTTCACTCGTATTTTGTTGTTTTTCATCACAAGGGCAGTCAATTGGTCAAAGGGACCAATGAATCATTATTTTGGCTCCTTTTGGTTGGTCAGGCATATGCCAAGCGAGCTCCTCAGTGGGTCAATGGTGGTTTGATCAACATCGCACGTCGGTGAGACACCATCGGTGTCTCCTCGATGCGATCTCATCCTTCAGTAGTCATCGGGGTAGCATGTGGCAGTCGGTGAGACCTTTCGGTGAGCTGTGAGGGTCATATCGAGCTCCAAAAGAACATCAGCAAGATAGCCGCTCATCGGTAAGACATCACAGGGACGATATCCCTCTTACTGGCTTGGAGTTCGTTTTCCTTTCGACAGGACTTCTTAATCGGCACAAGGTCATAGCGACTTCCCCTTGGTTATACCGATATCTCCTTTTCTTTGTGAACCTACCGTTATCGGCAAGACTTTCATAGTCGCTAAGACCTCCTGGCGAAGATGCAAACCCTTCAGCGAGCTTCTTCATGTCGGCGAGACTATAATGTTTCGGGGAGACCTTTCCCCAAACTTCTTTCTTCTTACCGAGCCCATTTCCTTCGCTGAGACACCTTAGAGTCACCCAGACATTTTTCCGAGCGCCCTTTATTCTTTTGGAGTCTCGCCGATTTCCTTTGTTGACCTTCTCGTGCCAGCTTCTGTTTTGTTTCGGCGTGACTTTCTTCCTTCACCAACACCTCTTGTAGACTCTTTCCTTATGTTGAGAGCTTTTAGAGTTGGGGAGACCCTTTGTTGGTCGGTGAGACCTTCTGCTTTGTTGGATCTATCTTCCCGAGCCAGTCCCCCTTCGGCAAGACTTCTTAATCGCTGGGACCTCATGGTGATGGCTTCAACTCTTGGTGAGCTCATCTTGTTATCGGCAAGACCCTTTGGTATCGGCGAGACATCTCGCCGATCTTCATTCCTTATACCAAAGCCACGCCCCCTTAGTGAGACTTGAGTTGGTCGCCAAGACCTTTTGGTGAACGCTTTGCCTTTCGGCGAGTTCCTTTTCTTGTCGGGGAGACAACCTTACTTCGGCAAGACCTCTTGCTGAAGTCCTTTTCTCAGTGAGGCCCTTTTTTGTTGTCGGTGAGACATTGGAGTCGGGGAGACCTTTCTCCGACTTGAATGCTACGCCGAAGGCTCCCTATTGTCGGTGAGACATCACCGGTTCACCGAGACCATATGCCGAAGAAGATGACTCCTGCCAATGCCACTTTTGTCACTATGACCTCACATTTTTGGCCAGACATTATACCGAAGGTTCTATCCTTCACCGAATGCAACTCCCTCTAGCAAGACTTTGAGATTTTGCTATGACATCTCTCCGAAGACAAACCTATGCTAATAGGAAACTCCTCCTGTTAGTCGGGGAGACTTTATGAACTCGCCAAGACTTCTTGTCGAAGAGGAAACCTTTCACCGATGTATGAATCTTTCTGATGCCAGTCGGCGAGACATGGAGATTTCGCCAAGACCTTTTCCTGAAGACAAACTTATGTCGAAGGCAAAATCCTAATCGCCGAGACAATGAATGATGTCTTGGCGATTAACACCTGTATGCAATTTCTGATCGTCGTGGCATCTCTGGGGTCTTTCCGATGTGTAACACAGCCGCATGTTGAGTAGAATGCACTGGTAGTCAGCAAGACATATGCAAGGTCTTGCCGACTTTCTTCTTAGCTAGTTTTTTATGGCCACCTGGATTGAGTGATGCATTCCGCCTAAACTGCCTTGATAAATACCATCCTATATCTGATTTAATCCTGCATTCAATGAAGAAAACCACAGTGAAGATCATACAGATAGAAGTTAAATAATCAAAAACATCATCGAAATGAATCCTATGCCAGTAGGGTGTAGTTAAATTTTCAAACAAAATGATCATAGGACAGTTCGGGTTTTAGGTCGACCCGCGGAATCCAAGCCCGAGAGGAATTTCAAAGAATTCCGAGTCAGGTGGATTCCAACGGAAAAAGCATGAAAACACCCATTAGCAACTTAATCTGATCATTATCAAATCTGGAACAACACGTGAGATCTTCAAAAATAGCATAAAGGAAACATAAAATGCATCATTATTCATTAGCTAGTCCTGTTATTGCAAACTTCTCCACACTTCTTCAGATTCTGGGGAAATCCGCGTGGGACAGATTTTCGCGAAAGAGAAAACAACCAGGGGACAACATATTCTGGGAAAATCTGATCCAGGGGGACAACCGCGAAAAAGAAGACACTGGGAAATTCCGGTCCACATGGAATTCCGCGAAGACCAAAAATCCTCGAACAACAGCACTCAACTGGAGTTCAAGTGAGATCCGGGAAAATCCGAATGGAATGGAAAATCCGAATGGGATTGAAAATCCCGAGCTCAGGAGAAAACCCGAAGAACCCCAAGAGAAAAAGAAAAAACCAAAGGCAAAGAAAGGAAAAGAAAGGGGGACCCGTTTTGTTCCAAATCAAAATGGGGTGGTTATGCAGTGCATAACAATTGGCGACTCGACTGGGAAAATGGTTTAACCATTTTCAAGAATCTGAAGGATTCAGCTACCCAGAACTTCTGGTTCATGAACACCACAACTCCAATTGGGTCAGTTTTAACAAGCAAGGTAGAGCTAGAATCTCAAATGTAAGCCAACAGTAGCTACCCCTGAATCTATGTGTGTGCTTGATTGTGCATCACTCTCTAATGAAGCTTTCTTCATCTTTTGGACAATAATGTGTAAGATTTGAACTACATGAGTTGATTTTCTTTTAGCTATCGTGCAATGATATCCTGGGCATTGCTCTACTGCCAGTCATGCATCTATAGCCTCGATGGAGATACCTCTAGTTCTCTCATAGCATTGCTCTACTGCCAGATAGGCGTCCATAGCCCTGGTAGAGATACTGGAATCACCCATTCATATTGAATCTTCTTTTCTCTTTTGATAATTCTTTTCTCTCTCTTTTTTTTATAGAGTTCCAGATATTTCATTTAATTCTCTTTTCCTTTCAATATGTCAAATGTTTAACATCTGATCTGGGTTGAAAACTACCATGGACCTCATGACAGCACTTGGAAAATCAGATTTTTCACTCAAGTCCTGCAACATTGTCATCCTAGGATAAATATATCATTACAAGAGGAGATGATTTTAATAATTTGTAATAGATTCAGGGGAGCTGATGAAGGATTTCTTACTTGGCACCTTGTTTTCAAAACTTCCCACAACTTTTATTGATAATAAGCATGAAACAACGAATTGAGGACATAATCATCCAACCAAAAAACTTGAAAATATCTAAACCACTTCTCTCCTAATGACCATAGTATGCTTCAGATAACAACCAACTACTTTAAGATGGAACAAAAATAGATAAACCCCAAAAAGCAAAACAAAACAAAAAGCTTGAAAGAAAAGGAAAAACAAACAAATAGGAAATTATTTACAAAAAGAGAGCAAATTACTTATACAACGAGCATCAGACTATTCACATAAAGGAAAGAGTTATTTACAAACAGACAAAACATTTACAAACAGAGAAACAAACTATCTACAAACAAAACAAAAGGAACAAGAAAAGGAAAATAACAGAACAAAAGAAAACTAACTAGAATAAATAAATAAATAAACTAAAACTAACTAATCCTAACCCTAAGCTAACTCCAAAGCCAAATTTTGCAGACACAAGACTGTAAAAAAAATTTGTACATTGACTTGACTGATTTTTCACTATGTGCAACAATCTTAACCTACTAGGCACAGTTCTAAACCTAGAAAATTTATCTTTATACTCAAAAATATAAAGCTTGTGTGCAATAAGTTCATTCTGAGGGCATAAAGCTTGAAATATTATCAGTTGTGGGTTCTCAGTTTTATCATGATTTACCCACAAGCATGTTTTACTATCCTGAACACCATAATCAAACTGAAAATCATCAAAAGATAGAGGATAATGAAAAGACACCACCTGATTCTGAAGATTTCTAGTTACCAATGCAGGCTTGTGTTGGGTGATCTCCTCTTCACACGGTCTCAGCTCATGGAGCACCACTGAATCAAGGTTTGTCTTGCAGTTAGGATACTCACTCACCAGCATCTCTGTATTCATCTCGGGCATGGAGTCAAAAAATTTCTGAATTTCTTGAGATGAAGTCTTACTTTGAACACTCTCTTGAGACATGTCATCCCCAAGGGTTTGGTAATCTACCTCCAGCTTATCACCATTGATGTCAGGGATAATGGCACATGGTGAACAATGATTTCATTCAAACTCACTTGAATGCGCAAATTCAGAGTCAGGAAAACACTTTCTCAATTCAAATTCCTCCACCAACACACATGAGTAAATAGAATCAACATCAAGAAAAGACTCCCTGGTCTCATTCTCTTCGCTATGCTGAAGAGATTCAACTTCTGAGGTAACCTCTTGGTCCTTTTCTCGGAATTCATCTATTTCATCCAAATGTGCCCAGCTATGAACTTCTTCAGGGAACACTTGACTGACCTGGACATCTACTTGGACTTCTTCTCTTAAGATTTCATCTTGGCATTTGAGTCCTTGTCTTTGGCAACAAGATTCATTGGCAATCTCCTCTTGAAGTTTGTTATCTGTTTCAATATGCTCACTACTTACATCAGCAGAGTCATCCTCTTGTATTAACCCACCAAGGTGTGTCTCTTCCTCATTCACCATCATGGAAGAATCTATGAATGCCTCGATGAATCGATTCTCCACTTCTATCAAGTCTACACTCTTCACACAATTATTCTCATCATGTTGGACAGACTGATCATCATTCTCATGTGTGCTAGTTGTTTCATCCTCCTTATTGAGGGGATACGTACTCCAAGGATCCTCCATAAGTATTCCTTCACTAGTGATTAGTTGCTTGAAATACAAGTCCATCCTTCCTAGGAAGACATGGCAATCCATCTGAGAGTGCTGATCAGTTTTATGTATCCTACATCGACTTGGCCCAACAAGTTCGGATAGTTTCAAATCTCCCAGCCCTTCTAATTTCTCCCTTATTTTATTTTGCATATGAGGGATATCAATCTAGCATGAACCATGTCTCTCTGCCCATCCCTCATCACCCTGATTCTCATCTTGGTCAGAAGAGTTTACCTTATCTCCTTCAAAACCATCGTTAGTACTAGCATTTTCAACAAAGCTAGATTCTATCTTGAGATTTCCATTATGCTCTAAATTTACATCCATTTCATGCTTTTCACCAAACAAGTCATCAAAATTATATTCTGGCGAATCAAATGTTTGATCTAGAACTTCATTGTGATGTAATGGAGTATGCTTCAGAAGATGACAGAAAAGAGATGATATGGTTATAACTTCATTGACAAGTGGAGTAGTTAACTCTGTGATTGGATTTTGCAGGGATGAATTCTCCCCATGGTCTTGTGTGTGATGGACCTGATATGGGGTATGGGAAAATGTGGTGCTTGGACCATTAAGAAGGTTGTAGCTGCTTGGGGAGAATGATTGCATCTTGGCAGGGGTGGTGGGTGGAGTAGCATAAGGCTGCAGATGATGGAAATTTGTAAGCACAAGAGGGTTATAACCCTGAGTTTGGCTATCTGAATTTCTAGTGTCACCTCCAAATTGTGCCAATAAGAGAGCCATTTTAAATGCATCAGGAAAAGATGTAGCCTCACCACAACCTCTAACTTTGGTTGCAAATGAAAGGTTTAAACCCTAATAATAATTTTCTATCAGTATATGATCATCTACAACCAAACCTCAAGATTGAATCCTTTAAACAAGAATCTATGATTAAATTGACAAATTTGTTCTGATGCTCTCCTTCTTGTAGCTACAAATTCAAACAATGGCTCTTGTGTTTGAGGACCAAACTGATCTAAGAATGAGATTTCTAACTCCGCCCATGAATAAATAGATTCTGATGGCAGACAAACATACCATTGTCTTGCTGAGCCTTGAAGTGTTTTGATGAATAATTGATAGACAACATCCTCATGTAGAACCTGGAGAAAAGTAAGTATATGCCTACAAATTCCAACATGTTCAGAAGCATTTTTCCCATTGTTAGGGAAAAATAAAGGAAGCCTATCATAAAGGTGACCAAGGATTTCATGGACAAATCCTGGTATATACAAAGGGCTACCCATTAGAGTTGGGCTTTCCAAGACTTGGCCCACTCCAACTCTCAATGATCCATAATTACTCATAGGGCCCTTCTTCTAGCACCAGTTCCTGTTGACGTGTGTTTTGACAGAACAACATTGCAAACAGAATATTGCTATTATGTTTCTCCTAAAAGAGAAAGATGATCACATGGATACCTTAGCTCCCAAGGTCTTGGTAGTTGGGTCTAAACTGTGCTGATGTCCCTCAGTTGTCAATGTAACAGTAATATTCAAGGGGCCTGCTGGTGTGAGCTTTTGGACTGTTGTGCGAGCAAACATAAACTTAAAACCTATTCTAACTGGGGTTTCAAAGAAATGTAAAAAAAGATGGATCAGAGCTTTGGGACAGAAAATAATGACACTTCATCTGAATTAACCAGACCAGTCACCTTCCAAGGAATTCCTAACTACAACTGTAGAATAGAATTAACTTGTGACTAACACACAACTTCATCCATTCACAATGTTGATTTCAATAGCAGATTGCAAGTCACCATTCAAACAAAACAGAAAATAAAACCTCATTCCTTGAAAGCTTTCAAATCAAATGATCAACTCAAGACTAACACCATTCTGAAACACAACATGAAGTAGATTAAGATCTGGTTACTTCTACTGTCAGTGAGATAGATAAACAACAATTACAAATCTGGCACAATCACCAGTGTATAAAAAATTTGTGGCTCCAAATTGTTTCCATTTACTCTACAAAAATTGAATGATACATTAGTCTATCCTATTGAATCTTACTCCTAGCTACCAGTTCTACTCCACAAGTTTTAACTAATCTTTACTCTACCCGTTCTAATCCTACCACTTCTAACCTTTACAAAGAGGCAAGAATGCCATATATACATACTGTACCAAAAGAATGTGTTGTCTCCCTGCATTAGGGTTTACAAAATGTTTGTTGACTGTAGGAGATTCGACTCTCAGATCTTTTGGAAAGAGTCAGTTGTGCATTGAATGTGAAGCCCTGTTGTCCATATTGTTGGAAGGATTTCTGGGAAAGATCTGTAGATCTTTTGCTGCTGCAGCATTAACTCATCTACCTGTGTGTCCATCTTCGAACTCCTTCTGAAATCAGTATTGAATGCCGAGAATATCATCATTAATGTTGATATATTTCCGCCAAGGGTCACTACAACTATCCCAGTGACTCATAGTTTCTTCATTCTTCAGCCTCCCTTCTGTTTTGGAGTCCTCTGCTCGTTGACCATCTTCTGGAAGCACCATCGAACCTTGCTGTAGATTTAAACCTTTCACCTGAGTCAATCCATTGCCTTTGAATCTCAGAAGGAATCCATTTCGCTCGTATTTTGTTGTTTTTCATCATAGGGGCAGTCAATTGGTCAAAGTGACCGATGAATCATTCTTTTGGCTCCTTTTGATTGGTCGGGCATACACCAAGCGAGCTCATCAGTGGGTCAAAGGTGGTCCGATCAACATCGCACATCGGTGAGACACCATCAGTGTCTCCTCGATGCGATCTCATCCTTCAGTAGTCATCGGGGTAGCATGTGGCGGTCGGTGAGACCTTTCGGTGAGCTGTGAGGGTCATACCGAGCTCAAAAATAACATCGGCAAGATAGCTGCTCATCAGTAATACATCACAGCGATGATATCCCTCTTACTGGCTTGGAGTTTATTTTCCTTTCGGTAGGACTTCTTAATCGGCACAAGGTCATAGTGACTTCCCCTTGGTTATACCGATATCTCCTTTTCTTTGTGAACCTACCGCTATTGGCAAGACTTTCATAGTCGCTAAGATCTCCTGGAGAAGATGCAAACCCTTCAGCAAGCTTCTTCATGTCGACGAGACTATAATGTTTCGAGGAGACCTTTCCCCAAACTTCTTTCTTCTTACCGAGCCCATTTCCGTTGCTGAGACACCTTAGAGTCGCCCAGACATTTTGCTGAGTGCCCTTTATTCTTCTGGAGTCTCCCCGATTTCCTTTGTTGACCTTCTCGTGCCAACTTTTGTTCTATTTCAGCATGACTTTCTTCCTTCGCCAAGACCTCTTGTAGACTCTTTCCTTACGCCGAGAGCTTTTAGAGTCAGGGAGACCCTTTGTTGTTCCGTGAGACCTTTTGCTTTGTTGGATCTTTCTTCCCGAGCTGGTCCCCCTTCAGCAAGACTTCTTAATCGTTGGGACCTCATGGCGGAGTGGCTTCAACTCTTAGCGAGCTCATCTTGCTATCGTGAGAGACCCTTTGGCTGTCGGCCCGAGAGACATCTACGCCCGATCTTCACATCTATCGCAGAAGCCACACCTCTTGATTGGGGCTTGAGTTGGTCGCCCGGAGACCTTTGGTGGCAGCTTTTGCCTTTTGACAAGCTCCTTTTCTTGTCGAGGGAGACAACCTTGCCTTACGCAAGACCTTACTCTTTAGAAGTCCTTTTCTTCGCGAGGAGCCCTTTTTGTTGTTGGCCCGAGAGACATTGGAGTCGGGGAGACCTTTCTCCAACTTGAATGCTACGCCGAAGGCTCCCTATTGTCGGTGAGACATCACCAGTTCACCGAGACCATATGCCGAAGAAGATGACTCTCGCCGATGCCGCTTTTGTCGCTATGACCTCACATTTTCGGCCAGGCATTATACCGAAGGTTCTATCCTTCGCCGAATGCAACTCCCTTTAGCAAGACTTTGAGATTTCGCTATGACATCTCTCTGAAGATGAACCTATGTCGATAGGAAACTCCTCCTGTTAGTCAGGGAGACTTTATGAAATCACCAAGACTTCTTGTCGAAGAGGAAACCTTTCGCTGATGTATGAATCTTTTTGACGCCAGTCGGTGAGACATGGAGATTTCGCCAAGACCTTTTCCCAAAGACAAACTTATGCCGAAGGAAAAATCCTAGTTGCCGAGACAATGAATGATGTGTTGGCGATTAACGCCTGTATGAAATTTTTTATCACTGTGGCATCTCTGCATTCTTGCCAATGTGTAACATAGCCACATGTTGAGCAGAATGCACTGGTAGTCGGCAAGACATATGCAAGGTCTTGCCAACTTTCTTCTTAGCTGATTTTTTATGGCCAACTGGATTGAGGGATTCATTTTGCCTAAACTCCCTTGACAAATACCATCCTGTATGTGATTTAATCCTACATTCAATGAAGAAAACCACAGTGAAGATCCTACAGATAGAAGTTAAATAATCAAAAACATCATCGAAATGAATCCTATGCCAGCAGGGTGCAGTTAAATTTTCAAACAAAATGATCATTGGACAATTCGGGTTTCAGGTCAACCCACAGAATCCAAGCCCGGGAGGAATTTCATAGAATTCTGAGTCAAGCAGATTCCGGCAGAAAAAGCATGAAAACACCCATTAGCAACTTAATATGATCATTATCAAACCAGGAACAACACGTGAGATCTTCAAAAATAGCATAAAGGAAACATAAAATGCATCATTATTCATTAGCTAGTCCTATTATTGCAAACTTCTCCACACTTCCCACCAGTTCTAGAATCCGTGGGGCCAGTTTTTAAGTGAAAAGAAACAACCGGGGGACAGCGGTTACCGGGAAAATCTGGTCGGGGGACAACGTGAAAAAAGAAAGACGCTCCCGGGGAGAAATCCGGTTCGCATTGAAGTGCGAAGACCAAGAAATCCCGAACAAGCGGTACTCATCGAGTTGGTGAGATGCAGGGAAAATTTGAATGGGATGGGAGAAATGAAGAGGAGAAAACCCGAAGAACCCCAAGAGAAAAAGCAAAAACCAAATTCAAAGAAAGGAAAAGAAAGGGGGACCCATTTTGTTCCAAATAAAAATGGGGTGGTTATGAAGGGAATAACAAGAACCAATGCCATAACATGCTTGTATTATAATGCAAGTGTTTTATAGCTCTTTATAAAAAGAAAAAACATTTCTCATTTCTCATTTCTACATTTTTCTCCAAATTTGCGGCCTTCAAACCCTCAAGAGTGTGCTCGTGTTATTGGAGATTCATCAAATTTTTTTCGAGTCTTCACCAAAATGCTACCACGATGTCAGGAAGTTTGAAGGAGTAAGTTTTGTTTATTTTCTTGTGTGAATTTATTTCTAAATAGGTAGATTTAATAGGTTTTTTGATGTAAATTTATTTAATTTATAGGAAATGATAATCAACCTCCTAATTCTCAAAATCCTCCTTCATGTCAACCCAAAATACCTGTTGAAGAACAATCCCAACAACAAACACCTCTAGTAATTCCTCAACATGCCCCTGGAACACAAGAAAATTTAATGGGGAAAACTAAAAATAATAAAAAACAAATTGAAGACATAATTGCAAGTATGAAAGATCGTACAAGTTCAACCTCATATAGAGCCACTCTTGCTCAATCTCTTGAATCTATGTTATCAAATGTGGATTCAATTAGCAAGCAAATATCTATGTTGTTCAATAAGAGGAAAGATTTTAGACAATTCTATGAAAATAAGTTATCTTATAAACAAGTCAAAAATTACAAAATTACAAAATTTTACTTGTGTTCCCTTTTCACAAATCCACGAACAAATCAACCTCTACACCCTACAAGCAAGTAGTTCCCTATTCAGTGGTGCATCCACCAAGGGATAAAGAACCATTTTTGAAAAAGGTGGTGGATGGTTTTTGACCATCTTCCATGCAACAATAATGAGGCATCACAATATTTTTTGAGGAAACTCTACTATGATTTTGTCCTCTATAAAGTACCAAACTATTTTGATATGCAAGACTTTCAGGGTAGAGGTGGGGACTCTACATAGGATAGACCAGGGGCATGTCTTGACCCACAACAACCAATGAGATGAGCACTCGCTAGACTAGCCTATGAGCATGTGGTTATTCATTATGTTGTGAAGGAGAGTGTTGAGGCTGAGACACTACAACCCATTATTTCCTTGATCTGGACAACATCATAGAGCATGACAATCCTACAACACAGCATGAGCTGAGGGAGACATGGGGAGGAGGGTTCCACCCCATATTTTTTAGGCTTGTAGGTCACCCTATGGTTATGACCCCATGGATAGTCAGGACGTAGGTGTGTAGGCTACATTTGTAGCTGAGCAGTTGGTAATGATAGATTCCCTCCTAAATGAGGCTTTCGACCTTGAAAATTTAGTAAATTTTATCAAGCTCATTGAATTTAATTTATTAAATTTCATTTTTGAAATGTTATATTAACTAGTTTAGTTTAATGATCATAATGAAATTTTATAGTCATAGCATTCATTTAGTTTTCAACAATCCTCCACATTTGTATTATGTTATGACATGTACTGTTGAGGTATGTAACTAGTAAACAATTATAAATATTACATGTGAATATCATTGTTATATGAATGGTATTCTGGGTAAGTGCACCAAGATGGTTCCCAAAAAGGGGGCTTAAGTGGCCACTTTTTTTTCCAAAATCAGGAAATACTGACCTTGGATGTGAAATTGAGGATAGCTACACTCAAAATTTTGA
>VDFB02023156.1:0-20787 GCA_007258455.2 Sequoia sempervirens
TTTTCTAAATTGGAACCTGGGATTCAATCCTTTGAAGAAATGATCAATAGGTTCATAACACACTTCTCATTCAACATCCAACATGAGGTAACCTTAAAAGAACTCTACAACACCAAACAAGCAAAGGGTGAAAAGTTTCTTTCCTTTCTCCAATGATGGAGAAGGCTATTTACTAAATACCCTAGATCTATTCCTGAAGAGGAGAAGATAGAGATGTTCATTGATAACTTAGTGGATGACATGAATTACAGATTGGATTTACAATGTCCATCTACATTTGAACAAGTTATCGAAAAGGGGCTCAAAATCAAAGAGGCTCTCATCAAAAGAGGAACGATCAAACACTTCATTGAAGGTTCAAACAATAACAATTCCTCTAACAACAACAACGAAAAGCCAAGATTTTGGCAAAAGAACAAGAATACCGATACCATGATCGATACACACACATCTAAACCAGTATTCACCTTGACACCAACCACTACAAACAAACAAAACAATGGTTTTAATGTCAAACAAAGTAGTGATCAAGGAAATAATCAAAACACTGGAGAAACAAAAACCCAATCATTCCAACGACCATCCAATAAACGAAAATTCACGCCGTTAGGACAATCATTGGAATCAGTCCTCAAAGAACTTTTAGACGAAAAACTCATTCAAGTACAAGAGGCTAGAAATTGGGATCCTCAAGTCAAACCATCATGGTGGAATGACTTACATTACTGTCACTACCATCAAAATAAAGGCCACATGACTGAAAATTGTTGGCAATTAAAACATGCGGTACAAGACCTCATAGATCAAAAGAAAGTATTTGTAGAGGGACCCCAAACAAACAAAGATCATACGACGTTCAAAAATCCTCTACCTAATTATCAGAAGGGAGAATCCTCTTCCGCAAACACCAAAGGTAAAAATGTTGGTTATGTTTATGACACAACAATCCTTTGTTTTTCCGTTGCCAAGGAAGATGAAGAGTTATGCAACCAAATCAATCGGAACAATGACATTACATCTACCAATTTGGTACAACATATGGACAAAACTGAAAACCAAATCAATGTAATCACACTCAAAGGGAAACAAGAGTACCAACCAGTTAATGCCACAACAAGGGCACAATCCAAAGTTATATTGAAAGGGGCATCAATATCATCCCCATCTGTGGATACTCCCTCTAATCAATATAATCTCATCGATCAATTGCAGAAAATACCGGCACAAATATCCATCCTAGAACTTTTAAAGATTTCCCCATCACACAAAGAGGTTCTTGAACAAGCTCTTGTATCAACTACGGTACCTAACAATTTGGATGTGTGTCAGTTACAAGCTATGGTAGGACATCTATCTGCGCCTCATTGCCTTTCATTTTCCGAACATGATGATGTATCACTCACCCATCCACATAATTTCGCCCTGCACTTTGAAGTCCTCATCCACAAACACCGTGTAAAGCGTGTCCTGATAGATGGAGGGGCTAGTTTAAATATTTGTACCTTAAATTTGATTTGTGCACTAGGATACTCAGATGAAGCCATTGATACAAGAAGAAAAATCACAATCAAAGCATATGATGAAGAAGAAAGGTCCTCTAAAGGGTTGATCATATTACCCATTCAAGTGGGACCTATTGTCCAAAAAGTGGTTTGCCAAGTCTTAGATAGGGAACTGACATACAACATACTGTTAGGACGCCCTTGGATTCATGATATGCAAGCAGTACCTTCCACCTATCATCAATGCCTGAAATTTCCCGTCAATGGACAAGAGGTAACAATCACAGCAGACTATAATGACACTCAAGCTTGTCATGCATTGAAAACATCTCAGGATACATTCATACCTCACAATAGAGAAGTTAGCACATCAGATGGTGAGCAACAGCAGAACTTTATATCAAAGTGGCTTCCAAAACAACAAAAATCACAAGAGATGAGGGTAGCACAATCTAACCCTTCAAATGTTGAAGAACAATTGGCTCCACTCTCACATCAATTCACCAAAAAAGTACAGATAAGCAATGAAGGAATAAGTGAATATGGTGTTGGACACTCATTTCATCTATCACAAATGTTACCCTCCTTACAAACATATGGACATCCATCTACAATCACCCAGAATTTAGAACAATCTACAACAACATTAGATGGCAGGTTTGTAAAAGCTGGGAGCTTAGATGAAGAATCAGAAGATAAGGCCATACTAAATTGGCTTTATAAGGATGAGGAAGCTTCCACTTCCACAAGTAACATCATAGAAACAAATCAATATGGAAAGGGAAAAACTATTCTGGAGAAGATGGGATATTCAGGACAGGACCTCTTGGGTTAAGGAAACAAGGCATAACAGAACCAATCCAGCCTCTTACGCTCCAACATAAGGATAAAACGGGACTAGGATATGCAGCAGAACAAAGATCTCTTGATCAAGGGAAACAAAGTGTAATAGAACCAATCCAAGTCCTCACAATTCAGCAAAATGGCAGAACTGGACTAGGATACACAGAAGAAGCAAGAGCAGAACTCACCAATAAAACTGTGGAGTGTATTCTTCAAATAAGAGATAATTCTGAAACAGATTCAAATGAATATGAGTGGGACAACTTATCAGATGTTTCCTATGAAGATATTCAGATTGATGTTATCAAAAAGTATACCCCCAAACATGAGGAGGGTCAAAGCTCGAGTTTTAATCCTATTGTCTTTGAAACACAAAATTTTGATGACTCAAGTGAAGATGAACAGACATCGATTGAGATAAATGATGTGGAAGAAAATACCTTCGTAGGCCTCGACATTACCATTAACAACCTAGACGACATTTCCGTTCGAGCTTTCACAATCGCTGACCTCAACCCGTCTAATGATTCGTTGCCTTTACTACATCCCGAGCTTATCGAATGGGAACCCCAACACCCCATCAATCTCCCTATTTTTGACAATGACTCTGCTATTATTAACTACCTTTGTTGTGAGGAATCTGATACTTGTTCTAACAATACTTCTTTTAATGATGCTTTTAGGCAGGTGGGTGCCAAGCCTTTCAGTTGCAAAAATATGGAAGTAAAAAATGGATCTAATGGTGAAAACCATTCTATGGCAGTATTTGATCCTAAAATAGTAAAAACAAAGAACGCATCCAATGGTGAAAACCTCATTGAGGCACCAAAGGATGAAAGGCTTGACATCCTCCCACAACATTACCATGAAAGATCATCAGTGTTGATAGAACCCACATAGTCTATTGATATTGGCACAACAGAGAAAGCAAGAATACTCCACCTAGCAGCATCCCTAACAGATACAGAAAAACCAGATTTCATCAAATTCTTTGAAGAAAGATGCATCAATTTTGCTTGGTCATACTCTGACATGCCAGGCTTAGACACAGATCTCATTATGCATCACTTATCATTACCAGTTGGCACAAAACCAGTAAAACAAAAGCTGAGAAAAATGCATCCACATGTTGCATTATTAGTAAAAAATGATTTAAAGAAACTACTAGATGCTGGATTTATCAGGTCTATTGATTATGCAGAATGGATATCTAACATTGTACCTGTTTCAAAGCCAGATCAAACCATTAGAATATGTACCGATTTCAGGGATTTAAATAGAGCATGTCCAAAGGATGATTTTCCTTTGCCAAACATTGACATGATTGTAGATCTCATAGCTGGCCATCAAATGCTATCACTCATGGATGGATTTTCAGGATACAATCAAATCAAAATAGCTCCTGAAGACCAAGAAAAGACAGCATTTACATGTCCATGGGGCACCTTTTGCTGGAACGTCATGCCTTTCGGGTTAAAGAATGCAGGAGCTACATACCAGCGAGCTATGACAACAATCTTCCATGACATGATGCACACCTTCATGGAAGACTATGTGGATGACATCTTAGCCAAATCTTACACCAGAGAAGGACATCTTGAGATACTGGGAAAAATATTTGACAGATTGGAGAAATTTAAAGTCAGATTAAATCCCAAGAAATGTGCCTTTGGAGTAACATCAGCAAAACTCCTTGGATACATAGTTTCTACAAAAGGAATTGAAGTAGATCCAGCAAAAGTTAAAGCCATTATGGAAATGCCACCTCCTAAGAATATCAGTACACTAAGATCTCTGCAAGGCCGACTACAGTCCATCAGAAGATTCATCTCTCAACTAGCAGATCGGTGTCATCCATTCAACCATCTTTTGCATAAAAATGTGTCTTTTAAATGGGATGAACAATGTGAGAGTACTTTCAATCAAATCAAGCATTATTTGATGACACCACCAATCTTGGTGCCACCCAGTGAAGACAAGCCATTATTGCTATATATTGCAACAACAGATATCTCTTTAGGAGCCTTGCTAGCACAAGAAGATAGAGAAGGGAAGGAACAGGCAATATACTATATCAGCAGGACACTCAATGGACATGAAGTAAACTATACCTTCATTGAAAAATCATGCTTAGCAGTAGTATTTGCAACACAAAAATTGCGACACTATATGCTCACTCACACTATCAAGCTCGTTGCAAAAATTGATCCCCTCAAGTATTTACTGAGCAAAGCAGCTTTAACAGGAAGGTTGGCAAAGTGGGTCATGCTCCTCAGTGAGTTTGACATTCAGTATGTTGAAAGGCGAGCTATCAAAGGACAAGTCATCGCCGACCAATTAGCAGAAGCTCCATTATCAGACTATCATCCTATGACCATGGAATTTCCTGATACAGATATCCTCAACATTACAACACAACCATGGCAACTCTACTTTGATGGATCCTACACACAACATGGATCAGGGGCCGGAATTTTATTTGTCACACCTCTTGGGCACACAATTCCACGATCTTATAGGCTTACCTTCCGTTGCACTAACAATGTGGCCGAATATGAAGCTTTGATCCTTGGAATTAAAGTGGCTATTGACTGGAAAATCACAGAACTACAGGTGTATGGAGACTCCCAGTTAATCATCTATCAAGTCAACAATGATTACCAAACAAAGGATGACACACTGATTTTATATAAGAGACTGGTAGATGATCTAAGAAAGTACTTCATAGAAATCAAATTTGAGCAGATACCAAGATCAGAGAACAAAGCAGCAAATGCCATGGCCACAATAGCATCTCTTCTACAAATGCCTGAAACGCAAGATCGTTATCGATTTATTGTGGAACAAGTGTCAAATCCTGCATACACAAATCCCAAATCCCAAACCATAAGCCTTTTGGATAGTACCCAATCTTCCATTTATGGAGACATTTATACTTATCTGAAAGATAATATCTTACCGCCAGATCCTTCTCGCAACCAAAAGCGCAACTTCATACGCCAATCCGCCAAACATACCATTATTGCCGACACCCTTTACCGTTGAGGCCTAGATGGTACGCTTCTGCGTTGTTTAGAACATAACGAATCTGCTTCTGCTTTACATGAGGTCCATGAAGGAATTTGTGGTACACATTCAAGCGGATTATCTTTAGCCAAAAAACTCCTTCGTTTGGGGTATTACTGGCCACACATGGAGCAAGAATCTTACCAGTTTGTTAAGAGATGCCAAAAATGTCAAATTCACGGCAACCTTATACATGCACCAGCACAGGAGCTCCATCCATTTGCAACTACATGGCCTTTCTGTCAGTGGGGATTGGACTTGGTAGGGAAAATAAACCCATCTTCATCTAATGGACACAAGTTCATTATCACAGCAACGGAATATTTCACAAAATGGGTGGAGGCGGTTCCCTTAACCACAATCACTGGGAAGCAAATATCATCTTTCATACTTAATTATCTCATCTGTAGATATGGGATACCCCAGTCAATCATCACAGATAATGGCAGGCCTTTTAAGAATCAAGACGTCCAAGAGCTGTGTGAAAAGTTCCACATTCAACATCGCTTTTCAACTCCGTATTACCCTCAAGGTAATGGACAGGCTGAAGCTTCAAACAAAACAATCCTAAAGATTCTCAAGAAGACTGTAAATGAGGTAGGGCGTGATTGGCACGTTCAGCTTAACCCTGCTCTTTGGGCTTACAGGACTAGCATCAGAACACCAACAGGAGCTACACCATATGCTCTCGTTTATGGATCAGAAGCAATATTACCTATCGAGGTAGAAATTCCATCCCTTTGAGTTTCACTAAAGGGACTCATTTCAGATGAAGATTATAGGATCTCTAGACTTCAAGAATTAGAACTACTTGATGAACGACGACAACAAGCTGTCAATCATTTGACAGCCTATCAACAAAGAATGTCTCAAACTATAATCATAGGGTTAAGCTTAGAGTCTTCCAGATCAGAGACTTGGTCCTACGGGAAAACCCTAGAAATCAAGCAGACAGAGAAAAGAAGGGAAAGTTTGAATCTAACTGGATAGGACCTTATGTCATCATATCAGCCTATGGATCAGGAGCATACAGGTTGTCTACACCAGAAGGAGACATAATGGAGGAGCCCATGAATAGTATTCATCTCAGGCGATTCTACACTTGAGGATGTCTAGTGCACGGTCAATAAAGTTGTCTTGATGAAAACCTGGCAAACAGGCGTCATGATGACAGAAAAATAATAAAAATAAAAAATATATATATATATATAAAAATACAAAGAAAAAGAAAAAGAAAGAGGACACAATAAAAACAAGTAATGAAAACCTGGCAAACAGGCGCTACTTGTGATTTTCACTAGCTCTTCTATCTATTTAGACACAATTTTGTCACAATTGTTTCCTTTCATATCATTTGGGATAATCATTACCACTATCCATGTCATGACAAGGATATCATGTTTTACCCTAGCTTGGGGGCAACATCCTAGTGTTATTTGGTACAATGGACTTTCAGCTTAAATGGAAAGGCAGTCAAACATGACAAAATCAAGTGACGATACTTGAAAAAATCCAAAAACATCAGAAAATCAAAAATCCAAAAACATCAGAAAATCAAAATCCAAAAACATCAGAAAATCCATTAAAATCCAAAACATCAGAAAATCAAAATCCAAAAAAAAAACAACATTCATAAAATCGAAAACACAAAAATAGAGTTTACATCAGTCAAAAGTAGAGTCTGTGTCAGTCGAACTACGTGGTCTCTGCGTGTATAACGTAGGCAAGACTAATCTTTGATCAGTCCCCGAGACCCCTAGGATAGGTCTTTAGGTTACATCATTTGGTCAAACGTCTGGGAATATCATGCAAACATCAACACACATATTTCAACATCGATGATTTAATCTGAATAATGATTTGAAAATACAATAAGTAGAATTTGAATTGTTGTACGTTTTATTTTATCATTTTGTTTATCATTTCTTTGGAGCTACTCAATGATGTATTGAACTAGAGAAGCAAGGAAGGAGAATGATACCTTTTCTTTGTTTACTGTTTGTGAGTTAGTCATTATTATTTTGTGAATTGTCGCGGGAAGTGCTCTACTAAGTATCATGGATGACATTCCGATTCACTTTAAGAAAATGATTAATTCTTGTCTGTTTACGCAAGAAATGCTCAGGTCATCATTGGTCTATCTCATACCTTGATGCTTGTGTTAGCTTACAATATCAAATATCATGAAAGAAATACTCAGGTTATCATTGGTCTATCTCATATCATTGATGCTTGTATTCGCTTTCAACATTTTAAAAGCTCAGTGATGATACAAAGCAAAATAAGAAGATTATTGAAATGACACTTAGGTTTGCATTGATAAAATAGGTTTTCATGGTAAGAATAGATCGCATTCATAATAATACACCTGCAGAGTATTGGTTGCACAAATTCCAAAGATTCATTTGCAAATAATGTTATCTTTTTCTTATTACAGATTGAGTATACTTGACACATGCGATTTTCATAGTGACATGCATATAGAATCATTTCTTCATCTCATCCTAAATTTCACAATAAACATCTCATTTCATGGCATCATATACACGCTATGTTACATCATGCATTTACATCTCATCACATTGTCATTATCATGTAGTTGCAAAATCATCATTCATTTATATTTTCATCATACATCATTACATTTTCATCATACATTTTCATTACATTTCATCCGTATATCATTTCATTACATTTTATCCGTTCACATTTCATTAATATCTCATTTCATTTATATCATTCATTACATTTCATTTTATATATCATATATCACATATCATTTTATCTATCACATAACATCTCATTACACACCTCAATCATTTATATCTCATTCTATATTACATTGCATCCATATATCATTTCATTTACGCCTCATTAATATCTCATTCATACATCATTTACATTTCATTCGTACATCATTCATTTACATTTCATTCATTTACATTACACCATTCATTTACATTACATTTTCATCCGTACATCATTTTTTTCATCTCATTTTATACATCACACATGGCATCCATACATCATTCATTTATACACATCATTCATTAACATTTATCATTCATTTCTCAATACATTTACCACTCATCATTCATTACATTTATCATTCATTCACATTTTTATTCACATCTATCATTTCATTACATGCATCATTTCATTTACATCTCATTTTATATGTCATATATCCAATATCCATACATCATTCATTAACATCACATATTATTTATCATACATTGCATCTCATTAGGAAAAGAAATACATCATCAATATCATATCACATCATCATTAATGCATCCATACAAGCTAGTAAAATAAATCATCATAAAACATAAAACCTAAAATGCATCCATCACATAAATCATGTGGAACATATCATAGATCAATCGAACCGCTGCACATATATATCTCATCAAGTGTCAAGTATACAATGAAGTCTGAAAAGAATGAAAATAACATCATGTCAAAAAGGGTTGTATATATCTCTCAAAAGGTACACAACTGATATCAAGTGGTACTCGCACCAGAAGGAGTAGGTCTCGCACCAGTATCAGGACCACCACCAGATGTCCAGGATCTCTCGGATCTCTCGGATCTCTCGGAAGAGGCTGTGTCACGCCTCTACTCACTGTCCTCGAACGAGTCCTCTCTGAGCGAGACTGGGCATAACTGACTCTCTGCTCTGGGGGAAAAACTCATGATAGCGGCTCCTGTAGAACTCAATCTCGGCACCTGCTCGCATAGCCTCTCTCATATAATCTGCCACAGATGTCCCATCCGCCACTCTCTGCAGTCTCTCTGCCATAGCCTGTGGCGTGTCTTTACGCCGTTCATAGTGTTCGCTGCCGCCACAAGGCTGCGGATTCAGGCTCGTAGTAGTCAATCGTGTGCTCGTGACACTCGCCAACTGAGCTCGTTGTCACAAGTACTGTATAGCCTCATTCTCTCTCCCCACTAGAGAGTGTAATTTGAGTCCGCGGCAAAGGGCTAGTCGCGCCTACTGGCCTGCAGGTCTGCAAGCACAAGCCCCCGCACCTCGCTAGCTGTCCTCGTAAGATCTTTAACCTCGCACTGTGACCCGCACCTCTCGATGGATTCCGCCGACGAAGCAAATGTAGCTTCGGCTCTTTATGAGGCACACTAGAAGATGGCTCTGAAGTACCTGCTCTGCTCGGTCTCCCCCCATCTCCACCATCATCATCACTGCTACTGTCACTGCTCTCCTCATCACTCTCACTGTCATCATCACCGCTACTCTCACTGTCATCATCTCTCCCCCGTCTCTGACCAACTTGAACACCCCCTGTTGGTGCTGGTGGTGCTGGTGCTGGTGCTGGTACTGGCTCATCCGGAATAGTGATACGTGGAGGAGGGTGTAGAGCCAAGTACTCTCCATACTCGGGAGTAACAGGTGCCTCGACAATATCCGGTCGGACATCCCATGTTGATGGCTGTAGAGCACGGTAACCCTCAACAAGTGCCCCATAAGGAAAACTGGGACCCCAATCACTGACATCTATCTGTCGCCGTCCGTAAAGTGCCACTCCCTGTGGCATGCACTAAACGATCCCATATTGTCTGTACACACGACGAAACAGGAATCGCTCCAAGACCCTGGGGCTCTTCCCGATCAAATACATCGAATCGGATAAGAATCCCAACTCAATATCATCATCGTCCCAGACATCACAGTCCAAATAGGGACGCTAGGTCACTGCCTCTACGTCATCAATAATCCGCCTCCAATAATCAAGCTTACCCATCATATGCTAGGTAGGCCTGCCTCTATACTGAAACACATAAGGTCTCGTCGCTGGTCTGGCTAACACTGGCACGAGATGCGTAACAACAATATGCTCCCATGCCCATACCTGAAGAAGTGTAGCCCCTGCCGATAAACTGTTGCCGCCAAGGTACACAATCCAGTGTAAATCATGATATAACTGGGCAAGCATGCACATGCCCCAAGCATATCTCGTCCTATGGGCCACCAGACCCTCTAACACCCAACCCCATCCGAGAGATAGACCCTTTGACCTCTTATCAGGACAAAGGAATCCACCAATCAAGCTGGCCAAAACTAAAGGAAGTGGAGCATATGACTCATAAATATCTATCCATGGAATCCACTCTCCCGCAACGTGGGGATCCTGAAAGACTCTCTGCATAGCCTCTACCCCACCAACCTCCTCTGAATCATGCACTACAACCTCTCCAACAAAAGGAATGCGAAGAATACGCCATACGTCCTCAGGCGTCACAGTCATCTCGCCAGTAGGTAAGTGGAAGGTGTTGTGGTCACTATGCCACCGCTCCGCTAAGGCTATCAATAGACCCCTATTGAGTCTAATATGGGGCATGTCAAGTAATGTCGCTAAACCGCAAGTAGCAATATGCTGTCTCTCATCAGGTGAAAGTCTCAGTATCATATCAAAGGGCTAGGGGAATTGCTCTCGCACCTGGATAACATCTAAATACTCCTGTTATCATACAAACAAAACATTTTAATCAAAATATCAAACATCAGGAGATCATCAAATTTTCAAAAATTGTGCTTTACCTATCAAACTATCAATCTATCAAGGAACCCTCATCTATCAATCGGGTTCAATCCTTCAGAAATTTAATTATTCCTCACCTATCATGAGGGTAATTATTATCAATCAATAGATCTCGCTCAACATGAGATCATTTACCATTTATTTAGTCAACATCAAACTAAACTAGATGGAATCACCAACAAATCGATGAAAATCAAAATACACAATGTTTCATCAATCTATACCTTTGAGCGATACGAAATCAACCTAAAAACACTAAAATGTCTGGCGCGCTACAAAATCTTATGGACGCACTACAAAAACAGCCCAACGCGCTAAAAAGACTTGCGCGCTATAAAATCCCACTGACGCATTACAAAAATGACTTGACGCGCTAAAACTTCTCACGCGCTACAAAACTGACTAGACGCGCTACAAAACTTAATTGGCGCGCTAAAACTATGGCGCGCTACAACAGGTCAGCGACGCGCTACACCGCGTCTGCCGCGCGCTAAAAAAATAAAAATGTGCAAAAATACATCAAAATTACGGGCGCGAATTACGAGGAAGGTTTGGCGTACATACCGGAGGTCCATAGTCGGCCGGACGCTGGTGACGTCGCACACGCTCAAGTCGGTGGGTGTGGTAAGGGATCGACATCCTGAAGCTCTGATAAACTAAGGGTCACTGTCACAAGATTGTCAAAGTCAAATGCACAAATGACTTTTGAAATTGACCTTTTGAGCTTTTATATAGGTTATTTTTTGGAGGGTTTTTATAGGATTTATCTATTTTTCCTTCTGAAAAATTAATTCTTATCTATCACAGGGACATTTTTGACAATTTTGTCGGGAGATAAAAATTTTCTTTACCAATTCATCATCAAATCATCATAAAAATTCAATTTTTTTTTTTTGAAAAAATCATAAAAATCCAAAATTCATCAATTTATCTCCCGAGGGGGCATATATCGCTATCATTTCAAAATTCAACATCTGGGGCAAGTCTGGGGCATGCTTTAAAAATTTTCGTCAATACTGGCAGCTGAGGCAAAACCATTCTTTGAGGCAATGCGTAAACACATCACTTCAAAGAGAGGCAAAATGTAGACACCTAAAATTGGTCTGGAGAATCTAATTAATTGAATATGACTTATTTGATTAATTAATCTTAAATTCTTCTACTTAGTAAATAAATAGAAATATTTATTTATATTAAGTTCATTTATTAATTCTTCTATCTTCTCTCCTAATTAAATAAACAAAATTAAAAACTTTGTTTTACTTAATTATTATCATTTTTATCATATTATTCCTCTCTTAATTAAATAAACAAAATTAAAAACTTTGTTTTATTTAATATTATCATTATTACTTCTTTTATATTTCTATCATAAAATTAAATACCACACAAATTACATGGTGTTGTTATTTAGAAATACTCATCACATTTCTTCTTAATTAAATAAAGAGATATTCTAAAATCTTTTTATTTAATTATCATTTTCCTTTTGTTTTAATTTAATAAAACTAAACTCTTTGTGGATTTGATTTATTAAATTATTTATTCATCTTTACTAGAAATTTAAATAAGAATTAAAGTATTTAGAATTTATGCCATAAATTTTACACTATTCACTCACCAATAAAATTAGATTTTTTTAAATCTAATTAATGCAACTTCCATTCACGGGAAGAGCTTCGGGGACAAACTTGTAGGAAGTCCTCTCAATCTTCTTCCATCAATCTTCCCTCTCTTCTTGCCTGGTGTTTTCATGGGGAGGAACAATCCTCCATGATCAGCTCCATCTTCTCATCCCATGCCATTCAATTCTTCAGATTGAATCACAGCCCCTTATCTCGTATCCCTGTGCAAATGTGTTGCCATGAAAGCTATAAATACAGCTCTTTGGCTACAGGAAATGGATCCCAATTTGTGTAATCTTACTCTGCAGGTTTTCCAAGCATTCATCCAACATCCATCAAGCAACAATCAAGCATCCAACATTTGCAGTCATGGCTTCCATTACAATAGATTTGCATATTTAATCACATAGGAAATAGAATTAGTTCATTTCTCATTCTCTAAATGTCATTTCAACAGTTTAATTAGCTTCTAAATCTGAGAGCAAAGTAAATTAGTGCAATCTTTAGAGTTGAAACAATAGGATAGATTTTTTGGAAACTTTTGTAGTTTAAATTAGTTTAAATTCTTTAAAATCTTAGATCGCGATGTCCTATTTAGGCGTAGATGCATTGTTTAAATTATTTTCCCCCATTCTACGGCTTACGGATGGTGTCAAAGATAAAAATCCATTTTTTGCCAAGTGATCATGTTATACAAACATTCAAGAAGTTGTAGAGTTTAAAATAAAAGGACAAAGATGTCATGGAATATACTGAAGAGTTTCACAAGTTGAGTATTAGGTCTGGTTGCATTGAGGATTAAAATGAAAATATTGCAAGGTATATGTGTGGGTTGAGATTTCAAATCCAAGATGAGTTGAGTTTGGCTACTCCGAGGACAATTGATGAATGTTTTTAGTTGGTTGCTAGGGAAGAAGAGAAACTAAAAATAAAGCAAGAAAGACAAGGAAGAGGCAGAGGTAGCACTAGTAGAGGGATAGGTACAAGGCAGACTTATGAAGAACAAGAAGATGCAAGCAAAAACAAAGACCAAGTGGTTGATCAAAGAGGTGGATTCAAAGGTTTCAGAGGAAGATTTGGTGGAGGTAGAGGTGCAAATTCATTTTCAGGGAGATGTTACAATTGCAATAAGTTTGGCCATGTAGCATGGAAGTGTCTAGAGAAACAAGGTTCTACTTGAAGTGGTGGTGACAAAATAGTTCAGTTGGTGCAAGAGGATGATTGTGAAAGCATTCATTCTCCTAATCAACTTGCTACTCTAGAAGTTGTGGAGTCATTGATGGTGAGAAGAACACTCATTAAGGCATCACAGAAGAAGGAGATGACTCAAAGGAGAACACTTTTCAAGACCACCTGCAAGTGCAATGGAAAGGTATGTAAAGTTGTCATAGATTTAGGGAGAATTGATAATATGGTGTCTAATAAAATGGTTGATAAACTAAAGTTAGAAAAGATTCCTCAGGAAACACCCTATAAAGTATCTTGGTTGAATGATAATCAATCTATTTTGGTTAATGCACAAGCTTTGGTTGAATTCAAAATTGGTGGATATAAGGATAACATTCTCTGTGATGTGTTTCCCATGGATTGTTGTCATTTGTTACTTGGAAGACCATGGCAGTTTGATAGGCATGCCATATATGATGGTAGACACAATACCTACGCTATTGAAAAGGATGTAAATACTTTTACACTAACACCATTGTAGGAGGATAATAAAGGACAGAGTAAATCAAATAAGGTGATAATGTTTGGTAAGAAGGAGTTTTTGAAAATGGAGGAAGAAAAGAAGATGGAGTTTGTAGCCACTTCAAGGCTTGAAGATGTTAGGACAGTAAGCTTGAAGAATGATTCAATATTGGAAGGAAAAGATAATGAGATGGTGGTGCAGGAGCACCTAGGTCATGAAATGCCTTCAAAAGGCTAATATGTTAAATTTATATGTTCAAGTCAAAATTAGTGTCTCAAGGCCATGAAAAGCCTAATTTGAATGTATTCAAGTCATGAAATTAGTCACAAGGAGGTAAAAATGCAAATAATGCAATGTTGTCAAAATGTAATTATGCAAACAAAGTGCACAAATTAGGAAATCAAGAGGCAAAAGGTAGTTTGAACCAAATGGAAGTTGGTAAGTCAGTTGCAAGGAGGGAAAAAACTATAAAAATCTTGAAAAGGCGAGGAGAAGTAGCAATTGTATTCTTGTAACTAGATTTTGAATTAAAAAAACCCCTATTTTTCTATGTTAGTAGTATTTTATTCTATTCTTTTCATCTTGTATTGATAGTTAGAAATATCAAAGCTAAATCGTTATGTGATTTCATTTGGGAGAGAGTTAGTTTTCATTTTTGAGAAGTTTGAGGGTTAAATTTAAGAAACAAATGTATTAGAAGCAATTTCATGTGTCCCAGGCAGTAAATTGTTCACAGTGGTTTTGAGAGTCTAACAAGGAATCAATTTCCATTCCACCAATGTAGGGTTAGATGGTCGATGGAATGGGCTGATTTTAATGTATTTTCACTCTTGTGAGGTGTGTAGTTGCAGGGGTTAAAAAAATATGATGTTAAGTTACTGATTCAAGACAAAAATTTGAGTTTCTCCTCTTGAACAATGGAGGTTACAACAGGGTTATGAAGAAATGGTGTATGCATGCACTTGGAAATGATCTCAAATGCTTTTGCAGACATATTGTGACAAGTTTCAGGTGGTGGCTGGAGAAATAAAGGTTTGCAAGTGTGTTTTTCACAAAACCCTCCCTGTTTTGGTACTTGTTCACCCTATAAACAAGGGTTTGGTAAATCAGTGGGTTTCTAAGTTTCTTTGCTCTTAAAAATGTTGAAATCTTGAGTTTTATGACATGCTTAAAGACTGTTTGAGGTTTTTTAACCAATTGGAGTTGAATAAAGGGTGGATGCTTTGTAAAACAATCATATTCTAATAACCTTTCTTAAGCATATAGTCTGAGATCTACTAGTTTCTTCAATATAAGTCATACTGAACTTTTTGATATGTTGATGTGGATATTAAGAGGTCTCTAAATGTGCCTTTGGATCTTGGATTTTGAATCTGGTGTGAGTGATTTACCTAATTTAGGGTATGGAGTTCTAAGTGACATGTAATGCTTTAATCCCATAAAAAGAGGAAATCTGATAAAATAGTGTAAGGAATGGTTGTATATATTTGAATATTGTCTTTTTTAGATGTTGTTACAATTGTTTCTATGTTTGGACAAGGTGTGGAAGGAATATTTTTTGTTTTAGATGTCTTGAGCAAAGATAATGCAAGGTGAAAAGTGGTGTTTGACTGCTAAGAGTAAGGTAATTACTGAAACAGTGACACAGTAGTAGGATGTTGGTTTGATTTCATTAAAGATATGATGGATACAGTGCTTGGATGATCTGGTAATGGACTGATAACAATGATGACTGGTTTAGTTGTCTTGTTCCCTTGAATCTAGTAAAGAGATGTACTAATGATGTGGTTTGTTGAGTTTGAGAACTTGGTGAATGAGTTTTGATTTTGATGTAAAGTTATGTAAATCAAAGAGTTTTGTTTAATTTGATCTTCTCCTAATTTTTTGGGATTGAAATCCCCTGAAGAATGAGTGTTTGGTTTTGATGCTCTACATCAAATTAGTATGGTGCAGGAGCACCTAGGTCATGAAATGCCTTCAAAAGGCTAATATGTTAAATTTATATGTTCAAGTCAAAATTAGTGTGTCAAGGCCATGAAACGCCTAATTTGAATGTATTGAAGTCATGAAATTAGTCACTAGGAGGTAAAAATGCAAATAAAGCAATGTTGTTGTCAAAATGTAATTATGTAAACAAAGTGCACAAATTAGGAAATCAAGAGGCAAAAGGTAGTTTGAACCGAATGGAAGTTCGTAAGTCAGTTACAAGGAGGGAAAAAGCTATAAAAATCTTGAAAAGGTGAGGAAAAGCAACAATTGTATTCTTGTAACTAGATTTTGAATTAAAAAAACCCCTATTTTTCTGTGTTAGCAGTATTTTCTTCCATTCTTTTCGTCTTTGTATTGATAGTTAGAAATATCAAAGCTAAATCCTTGTGTGATTTCATTTGGGAGAGAGTTATTTTTCATTTTCAAGAAGTTTGAGGGTTAACTTTAAGAAATAAATGTATTAGAAGCAATTTCATGTGTCCCGAGCAGTAAACTGTTCACAGTGGTTTTGAGAGTCTAACAAGGAATCAATGTCCATTCCACCGATGTAGGGTTAGATGGTCAGTGGAATGGGCTGATTTTTATGTATTTTCACTCTTGTGAGGTGTGTAGTTGCAGGGGTAACAAAAATATGATGTTAAGTTTCTGATTCAAGACAAAAATATGAGTTTCTCCTCTTGAATAATGGAGGTTACAACAAGGCTTTGAAGAAATGGCGCATGCATGCACTTGGAAATGATCTCAAATGATTTTGCAGACATATTGTGACAAGTTTCAAGTGGTGGTTGGAGAAATAGAGGTTTTCAAGTGTGTTTTTCACAAAACCTTCCGTGTTTTGGTGCTTGTTCACCCTATAAACAAGGGTTTGGTAAATCAGTGGGTTTCTAAGTTTCTCTGCTCTTAAAAATGTTGAAATCTTGAGTTTTATGACATGCTTAAAGATTGTTTGAGGTTTTTTAACAAATTTGAGTTGAATAAAGGGTGGATGCTTTGTAAAACAGTCCTATTCTAGTAACCTTTCTTAAGCGTACAGTCTGAGATCTACTAGTTTCTTCAATATAAGTCATACTGAGCTTTTTGATATGTTGATGTGGATATTAAGAGGTCTCTAAATGTGCCTTTGGATCTTGGATTTTGAATCTAGTGTGAGTGATTTACCTAATTTAGGGTATGGAGTTCTAAGTGCCATGTAATGCTTTGATCCCATAAAAAGAGGAAATCTGATAAAATAGTGTAAGGAATGGTTGTATATATTTGAATACTGTCTTTTTTGGATGTTGTTACAATTGTTTCTATGTTTGGACAAGGTGTGGAAGGAATATTTTTTGTTTTAGATGTCTTGAGCAAAGATAATGCAAGGTGAAAAGTGGTGTTTTACTACTAAGAGTAAGGTGCATAAAGAGAAGCATGATGTGATCATGATAGGAACAATTCTTTGTTTAGTGGTTGGAAAAGATGTTAGAGGGCAGTCTAATTCTATCAATACAGAGGTGCATAAACTTGATGATACAAAAATTATTGGGGCAAATACTTTGACGAAAAAGATGAAGTGAGTAGAGATAAATGGAAAATAAATGTAGATGAATTAAAGTGTGCAACAAAGGTAAAGAAGGTAGGGCCCTACAAGGTACAAGGAGGTGTAGCAGCAGGTAAGAAAGTCATTTTAACTATATTTCCAGAGGTAGCACAAAGGAAGGATTACACATCAAATGTAAAGCAACAATTGCAAGGAAGGAACCAGTCAAAAGGAAAAGACAATGGATTTTTTCAATACCTAACACATTGGAAATGAGTACCAGATAAAAGGGATTTTGGAAGATCAAAGATATGGTGTGGACAAGCTGCAATACTACTCTAAAGGGACTTGAGATCTTTTTCAGGTTGCGTGTATGGTACAGGGGCACAATGTTAATGTTAGTTCATTTTTGCAAATTTGGTCAAGCAAGGTCATTTGATAGAGTTTAGGTTGTTTTGAGTATATTGAGTTCAATAAGGTCATAATAGACCATGTGTGATGTAATTGGAGTCATTTGAGTTCATATTGTCATATTTTGCAATGTTGTCAAAAGTTGTCATATGTAAAGTTGCAAAAATTACAAAATAGGAAGTTCAACTGTCATATGGAGTTAAAAAGGTAGGTTGTTCGGTTTTGTCAGTTATTTTTGATGTTTTTATGTCTAAATGGCCTTACACAATTCAAGTCAAGAGGTTGGAGACTTGTTTTAATATTGAAACAACAATAAAATTATGTTTTCCTTGCAATTTTATAGTAATTTACTGTTGCAGGCCCCTGTACAAGTCCATACTAAAGAGTTATGAATAAAAGTGATTTGAATTGGTTAAAGGCATGTGTTAAGGGAATTTTGGTTTCTGTAGGGTCTGTTTTCATCCATTTTCAAGGTTTTGGTCAACAATTTACTATGAATGGGTCTGTACATTTTGTTTGAGGGTTTGAAAGAGAATAAAATTTAGAAGTCACCCATTCCACCATTGGATTTGCTTGTAACTTGGTGAAATGGGTGTATTATGGCAGTTTTATATGTTAGGGTAGGTTTTAGGAGTAGGGAAGGCCATTTGGATGAATTTGAATGCTGCCCTAGTTGTGTTTTCTTGAGTTTTTGCCTAAATTTGATGGCTAAGAATAGGAGTTTAATGAAATAGTGTTGATAAAGGATGGGAGATGGTTTGGTGAGCATGTGCAGACCTATTTTGAAGTGTTTTAGGTCTTGGTTAGTAGAGTAGAAGCCTAGAGTGTGGATTTTCAATAAACCCTCATTGTTTCAAGCATGGAAATGGATTAAACAAGGGTTTGGTGTCTTGATGAGTTTTTGGAAGACTTCCCTAATAAAAGTTGTTGATTTTGTTTTTTGTAACCTATTTAGAACATTGGAACAAGAATTTAGGGTTGAAAGTATGTTTGGAGCGCACTTGCTTTGAAAAATAGGCCTAATTGGCTTATGGGGATAGCGTACTAGTCAATTGTTGAAGATGATGTTCCAAAACAACCATATGCACAAAGGAGATATGTTGAAGAATGACATAATGGGTATCTGAAAAGATAGATGGTTTGTGGGTTTGTAAAGTATTATGCAAGATATGCTTAATTTTCATCATTTGATATGCTACAAGGAAAATAGGGTGGAGTTGTGAAAAGTTGATAAGATAGGGTTGTCAGGGCAGAAATTTTGTTTGAGTTTGATCAAATTATGATTGTGAGAAGGGTTGCCTCCCTACTCTATATCACTTATATGGGAAAATGGTCACTTAAGCTAGGAAAGAGTAATGTGTACTTGTAGTGCTTACCAAGTCAAAGAAGCACTCGTGTGGTTAAATTCTTAAGCTAGGAAATTAATGTTTGTGAAGATTGGCACTTTAGTGGTTTAGTGCTTGCACATATTTAGGTATGCTAGGAAATTATTTGGCTTAAAAAGGATTTTATGACCTAGTTTGAATAAATGTAGTAGTGACTACAACCTCTTCAGTCACATCAAAGGGGACCATAGGTGATGATATTAAGGTTATTATTAATATAGATAGACCAATATTTTCTTGAGGTTGTGAGATTATACAAGGTAGCATATATGCCAAAGATCTAAGAACATAGGGTAATGACGATGACCCTAGTTGAGAGGTGGAAAAGTGATACCAACTCTTTCATGTTGCTAAAAAGAGAGATGACTATTACATTTGAGAATGTGTGGAGGATTCTATGGACCCAATCCAAGGGGATATTATAAAGTAGTAGCTATTAGGAGTAGAGATATATTTGGAGAGGCTATTCACAACTACAAATTTCCCATAAAATAAATAGAGTTAGAATTAATTTTTAATCTAGTAGAACCTTGGGTGGTTTTCCCCCATTTTGGTGGGTTTGGTGAGTGGCATATTGATTCTAGATAGGACATCAATATTTCTCATTATATGGGAAATGATGGTTGAGTAGATGGTATCAAAAGGAGTAGTTTTTTTCCTAGGGATCATGTGTGCCAAAAAATTATATAGGGATATGTACATGATTGTGTACATAGATGGGATGAGTTTGGGTTATGGAGTGACACTACAACATTTGTGGGTGTGGGAGCATATAACTATCTTGCATCTAGTAATAATGATCCAGTGATTACATGGTCAAGCATACATGTTATAGTGTAAAAAAGTGTATAAACTTACACTTTTACACTATGCTTTTGGTCCCCTAATTTATTAAACTTAATTAAGCTTCTAATTTTCCAAATTATGTATTCCAAAGGGGAACCAATATTAAACAAATGTATTCAATCTTTAAATTTCCCTGGATCAAGTGTATCTTGGAAATTTAGGCCATAACCCATTCACCCAAGGGTGAATGGGTCCCCCTTCTTAGCTCGGACCTAAATTCAAATATGTTATTGGTGGTATTTTAACATCCAAAATTCAAATATGAAGTGTTGACTTTTAGAATCTAATTTTTAGGAAATTGGATAAACACCTACAAATACCTAGTCTTTTTCTCATTTGAAATCTAACAAGCA
>VDFB02023158.1:0-129052 GCA_007258455.2 Sequoia sempervirens
CTTTCGTTGTAACTCTCTTTTGGCTAATCTTGAGGTGTCCTTGGTGTTTTGTCTTTAATGTTTCTTAGTTATTTTGCACACTTAGAATGGTAGGAAATTCCAAGGTATACAGTTGTTATTTGGTATTTGAGTTTGTTCAATTATGTTAGCCTTTGTCTAGAGGTAGTTGGTCTTGACTAGAAATCCTTGTTACTATCTCTTAGCATAGGGGGGTGAGCCTTTGGGTTTCACTTGGTTGGGTGGAACGTGCACCTTACACCATTGGCTTTGTTCATGATCTTATGGATGAGACTTTCATGATGGAGAGCTCGTTGGTTTCGGTCACTCTTCTATTTTCTTTTTCTCCAGTTATCCTTGTATTTCATTACCCCTCATTTGTATCAAGGTGGAAATTGTAATAAATGATCATGTTTATTTGATTTACCTCATTCGGGGAATGAGTGTTGTAATTATAATGTAAAAAATTGTTACTAGATATCATGATGTATCAATTTTTTTTTTTATGTTATATCATGCATGGAATGTATGTACTTTAATTCCTTAATTGAATGATGTTATGTTTTCATTCCTTGGTTGTTTAATTCGGGTTTAAGTAATCTTTGTCTTGTAGCCTTAGGGGATGTTGGCAATGTGTAGCGAACTTGTACGTTATTGCTCTTATTCCAAAAAAAATTGTTGCATTTGGTTAGTGAATTGCAACTTCCCCTAGGGTTGCGTGGTGGGGCATTACACATCTATCCTTTGTTGACTTTGTTTCATTTCAGCCAGAACCTATTGAATCAGTAAGAGATTATGCCGATATTTCTTCATGTCGGCGAGACCTTTCCTCTTCGCTAAGACCTTACACCAAGGTCTTCTTCTTTTGCCGAGTTATTTGATTCCATCGGCAAGACACTTCGGGGTTGCCATGACTATATTTCATCAACGACACATTACGTTGAATGCTTTATCCTTTGCCGAATGCAACTCCCTTCAGCTAGACCCATGCCAATTGGCCAGACCTCCTGCTGAAGGAAAAAATTATCGCTGCCCTTAGACCTTTGGTGGGACCCTCCCTATCGGTAGGACCTATGGTGACTCCCATTTGTTCTCCCCAAGGGGATGCCCTGTCGGTGTGACACCATCTAATCGCCAAGACCTCTCGGCGAGAATCTAAATCTTCCCCAAAAACCCTTAGGGAACTTTTGTCGACAAGACTTATGGCGACTCCCCTCCATGTCGCCGAGACTCTTTTGTATCGGCAGGACCTTTCGCCAATTTCTTTCACTCTCACCAAGCCTTCTCCATGTCGCTGAGACCATACATCAAAGAAGATGACTCCCACCGAAGTGTATGCCCAGTGGTATGGTAGTCGGTGAGACACAGAGAAGTTGTCGAGACTTCTCCCTGAAGGAAATCTCTTGCCAAAGTGGATACCCGGTATTGCCAGTCGGTGAGACTTAAAGCCTTCGCCGAGACCTTTCGGTGAAGGAAAAATCCTATGCCGATGGGAAGCTCCTAGTCTCCAGGACTCTTGTTGATGTCTTGCCGACTTTTGCCTTAGCTAATTTTTTAAGACCAACTAGATTGAGGAATGCCTTCCAACTGAGCCTCAGCTGAGAAATATCATCAAGTGTAGGATTTAACCCTGCAAAAAGGAAGGTCTACCCTCAAAAACAAATAAGACATATTATAATAAAACCACCATTGCTTATAATTATTTTAATGAATTCCTAACAAGAAGGAAAACCAACTTAGGTTAAGACAAGACCAAGATTAAATCAGATAGATCAAAAGTCAAAATTAGGAGGAAAACACAAGAATTCCAAAGAAGAAAGCAAGTAACCAAAAGCAAAGAAACCAAAAGAAAAGGGGGACCCATTTTGATCCAAATCAAAGTGGGGTGGTTATGCAAGGCATAACACTTACATGCCAAGAAAAATATTAAAAATGACTATAAAGAAACAAGACCCCTTGTGTCAATCCACAACCTCACCAATAAGGTCACAATATAGAGACAAATTAGCAAAAGTTCCAAGAAAAGGTATTTTGAGACATGATGAATATGTTTGTAAAATCTCTCAACCCAACAAAAAAGCATGTCCATCATCATCCATGTTCAACAAGAGAAACAATTGAATGCCAAAATCACTACCCCTTTAATGAATCATTAAATGAAGAGCTATTACATTCATATATGTCCCAACTTTGGAGATTTTTTTAAACATTACCTCATCTCACAATCCATCATAAATAATACTTAGTGAAGTCCACTTTCTAAAGTATATCCATAGTCCGATTGTCCATTCATGAGATAATGGTGAGGATATACATTGCTACCATATACTTACTTACCACATAACACACTTACACTTCGAAGAAAATCACTTAATGCACATAAATCAATAAACCAAACATACATTTGATACGAATACCTCATGCCAAGCTCTGATCCAAGTGTCAATTCCAGGACCTCCTCTTAAACCAACCACCTTGTTGGAGTTGCAATTAGTTTTAGATTATTTCAAATTATGAAAACATAAAATATGTTCAAAAGCTTGGAATTTTCTCAAAGTCATTTCTCTTTGCTATGGGATGTCAATATTTTAAAAATACAAAATACAGAAATAAATAAAAAATCCAGAAACAAAAGTTTTTTTAATGACTATCTATAGCCCATGACAATCATTTTATAAAATTTTAATGACTGTTACCATCCCATGACAATAATTTTTTAAAAAATTAACAATATTCATGGGCTATCTGACATCCATTGTACATCTAAAAAATTTAGATCAACATATAGCCCTATGATGAAGAGATGAGTGTTGAGAAACTTGATCAATAGGTGTCTTAAGAGGGAGGTATATTTCAATTTGCATAAATTATCTCCTCCACCAAATTTCTTTTGCTAGTTTAAAGCTTATGTGTATGATGTTATATGGTATGAGAGCTATGCTCAATTTTTGGAGGTTCAAGGCTGTCATTTTCAGGGCTAGACATAAAAGGATTTCACTCAAAAATAGTAAATATCCATCATTTCATTCCCAAACACCACCAAACACTTTTAACAAGGAAAGAGAACTTGAAACCTCATAAAAAAACACCCCCAAAGCTCTGGAAAGATGTTGCAATAGTCTTGGGCTCATTGTAATAAACTCCTCTTGAATCTAGAAACTCCTCTTGTAATAAGCATTAAGTAAAAATCTTGAATCTAGAAATACCCTGCTACCTTCATTCGCCAAGCCAATTTCTCCAAAGTTAGGCTGGAAGAAAGTCTTGTAATAAGTGGTAATCACAGGGTGGACTCACGAAGTTAGGATGGAAGGAAGTAGGATCACAAAATGGAGTTCCTCGAATTGGGAAGTTAGTGCACAATTTGTTGTAGGTTCAAACATCAGTTTGAACTCCTATCTTTAGCTTAAGATTTGGCTTTACAATGTGAAATGAACCTTAGCATAGGTTACTTATTAAAAAAAAAAGGAAAAGGGAAAGGAAGAGAGAAGGTTCCTAGACCTAAAATTCAGTAATGAACAGTGATCATGGATGATTTTACTATGGACAACCTTCCTAAAATAGAATTTCACTTAACCAGATTACTACACAATCTCATGAAATTTGTGCAAGCTTCAAAGGACTACAGATATTCAATTATTCATTCACCATAAGCATGAACAAACAATAGAAATTTAGAGCAGTTGTTAATCTAAGTCTAAACTAACTTTACACAACTGTATGTCATCAACAAACAACCAAAAGTATGGATCAAGAAGGCATATAACAACCATCTCTTCTCCATGCTTGGTACATTTCGAAGTGGCTTCCACCATTTGTTTCGATTGAGAGAATTCCCTAGCAACAAAATCCATGAAGAGCGAAGATATGTCGTCCATTGCACTCTCCTCCATCTTCTTATGGAAATATTCTTTAACTTTTTCCACATCTAGTTCCTTGACAGACATATTTTTATCAGTCATTAATTGGATATAACCTTCATTTTCCGCCCAATGTTCTTTAGCCCACTCAAGGTCGAGCTCGGCTTCATGCAACACCTTTTCCAATACCTCGTTCCAATGATGATGAGGTATGTTACAAGAGTGTAAAATGACCTTGCTTATATAGACAAGGTGTAATGGGTGAAGCCACAATAGTGGTTTAAAATTTGATGGAGGAAGGAAAAATGAGAAAAAATGGCCCTATGGCAAAAAAATTCATTTTAGGGGTTCAAATGAACCTACAAGTTTGACCGAACCATAAAGGGGTTCGACCGAACTAGGGTTTGACCGAACCCATCAACCACGGGGCCCACATTTCTTGCCAAAAAAAAAGGGAAAATGCATATTGAGGGGGTTCGAATGAACCCTGGTTCCTAGCGAACCCCCCTTTTCCCTAATTTTTGACTTTGTTCACACAAAAAACCTAATTTTTTATGCTTTGACGCTTAGGTTGAGGATGAAAATGGGGGAATCTTCACAAACCCAATTGGAGTTAGGTATTCCTCGAAACGAGCTATCCAATGAATATAATTTTAATATGTTTTGGTTTTATTATGTATTTGTTTTTTTAGTTTTAGTAAACATAGGTTTTTCGTCAAAAATGAAGGTCTCTATTATGCACATGTGGAAAAATAGCAGATTATCAAAATAAAAAATTGAAAAATATGAGTACACTAGATATTGAAGTTCTTGATCCAACAAAAAAATAATAATTGAATTTTGATAAATACAAAAAAAGTTACGCATTATACGGTCGCTCTATGTCTGAATTGTCATTGGTTTGACTTCGAAACTTGATTAAAGAAAAAATATTCAATAAAAAACTATCTAACAAAGTGCAAGCACTAGATATCAGAGTTACAAATCTAAATTCGAAAGAATTAGAATTTTATCCTTATGGAAAAAAAGTTATACATTATACAGTGTGCGTCATTTTTTAAAAATGCTATTTTTTGAAAAAAAACCAGTTTTTGTGGGAGATGGAAAAAGAAGTGCAATTTGATTCCAAAAATTTTGAAAAAAATATTTTTAGAATCTACAGAAAAATGTGATGAGACTCTAGTTTGCATCATCTCCAAATTCCTCACAGGTTAGCCGTTATACGTGTCCGAATGTGAAGATTTAGTTAAAAATAAAAATTTCAGTGTCCAGTTTGGCCAAAAATTGTAAACCACTATTATGGGATCACCCTGATGAAGCTCCAAATTCCAAAACATTAAATGACATGAGCCATCATTAAATGACCTAAGACACTAATATTTAATAAAACCTAAAAATATAGGGTCATCCCACAATAATGGGTTACAGTTTTTGGCCAAACTTGACACTGAAATCAACATTTTCAAAAAAAACTTCACTTTCTGACACCTATAGTAGGCAAACTATTAGGAATTTGAAAATGATGTAAACTAGTGATTTGTGAGATTTTTTCTGTAGATTTTAAATATATATTTTTTAAAAAAATTGGAATTAAATTGTTTTTTTTTTTTGCGTCTCCTTTGATAACTAGTTTTTAATAGTAAACAACATTTTTTAAAAGTGATGTGTACTTCGACACGCATAACTTTTTTTCTACAAAGGATAAAATTTTGATTCTTTTTAATTTAGGTTGCTAACACTGGTATCTATTGGTTTCATTTTGTTTTATAACATTTTGTTGAATATTTTTTTTTAATTAAGTTTTGAAGTCAAAACATTTACAGTTTAGACATAGGTGCACTTCGGCACGCATAACTTTTTTGGTATGTATTGAAATTCAAATTTTTTTTTTTGTTAGAATGAGGACACCAATACCTAGGGCGTATATATTTTTCAAAAAAAAAATTCTCAAATTTAATATTTTTCCACAATGATTTTTCACTAAACTTGATGTTCAGTGAAAAACCTATGTTCAGTAAAACTAAAAAATATAATATAATATAAAAACAAAATATATTAAATTTATAGTTGTTGGAAAGCTTGTTTCAATCTCTACAATTATCCAACTTGGTTTATCAAGTTGACTCCATTTTCACCTCCTTCCCAAGCTTCGATAGTCAAAAAAATGCATAAATTTTGAAATGGTGGAGGGGAAGGTGAAAAAAGGGGGTTCATTAGAACCCCCTTCTAATGAAGGGGGTTCATTCAAACCCCCCTTATATGGTGCAAAATGGGGTTCATTAGAAGGTAGGGGGGTTCATTAGAAGGGGGGAGGGTTCATTAGAAAGGCAGGTTCATTAGAAGGGGGGTGGTTCATTCGAACCCCCTTCATTAGAAGGGGTAAACCATTTAAAATTTTTTGATGAGCATTTCTAATTTTTCTTCGTCTGAAAAATTGTAACCCACTATTGTGGGTTTACCCTATAAAATCTTATCTAAATGACTTGAATATTCCTAGGACCTAAGTAGACTTGACATACAAATAAGACTCCACTAATTAACTAGTTAGGAAAAATACCTATTTACACCAACATGTATCCATGGGGTGTGGAGCACCATCTCTTTGTTAAAAGAATATAATTTTCTCAAGGATTAATGGAAAAGATGCAACCAGTTTTGAAAACATGTGAAGATATTTGATATAGGAATAGTCATAGACCAAGGACAAGTGTTGATTACAAGCCATGACTAAATTTTACAATGAAGAAAGATAAGAGAGTGGGTTCCAAAAAGTGACAATCAAATTAGGGAAAAAAATCCTTAAAACACAATGCACAAACAAATCTCAAGGTTTAAAAAGTTAGAAATCTAACCCCGAGGAATAGGCACACAATTGGATTGCATACATGAGACAAAATGGTTCTATGTTCCTTGCCCTATATTGCAATACTTATTGTGCCAAGATAAACTATTTGTTAAGGGATAAGGATCCCTACACAATAAGGGATCCTTTTAAGATTACTATGAAAATTAAGAGCTAATACAGGAAAAATACATAAGATGAGTGAGATGATGATTTTTCCTCAGGACAAATGATAGAGAAGAAAATCCCATGTGTTAAAAGATAAGCTAGATTAAGCTGTGATGTGTGCTTTAAACTAATTGAGCTACAAGGTATATTGAAATGAAAAGGGTTTATCCAATGAAAGGTATAACCACGGTAAGCAAGGAAAAAACCAATAGATCAACCTCCTAGAAATACCAATTCTTTACACTCGTGGAAATTCCTGAGAACAATAATATTTATACATGTATATGTTCTAGAATGATAATGTAGGATTAGTTTGTTTCTGTGTTGTAGTTAAAGAATTCCTCAAATGCTTCTTTTATCCATTTCATAGGATTTTGTGAATGTTTATTGGATATAAGAGGATGATTAAATAAATACAATTGAATTCCTTGGAATATAAGTATATAGTACTAAATCACTCCAAATTTGAACCAAGTTGGATCAACGTGAGAAAGAAATAGTAAGGATTCAACCAAATTTTGAATTTGAATTTTAAAAATTTAGGGGTCAAATCCATAGGTGTAGGATCAATCTTGTACGTATGTGATTGGTTTAGGACATGGAAGTAATAGTATCTAGGTAGAGAATGAATTTGTAGATATGGGTGACAATAAAGGGGATAATAAAAGTTAGATATGCAATAATATGTGTGGACATTGATAACATGGAGCCAAGTGTAATAGAATGTATAAATAGGAACAAATAACATGATGGAAAAATGATTCCAACTTTATAGAAATGTATTCCATTTGTTGATATATAATTATATTAATTAGTTCCATAAAAATAAGTCCATTTGCAACTATGTCATTAGGAATGAAGGCATAAAGGATCTTCATTAAAAAGTAGAAATCCTAAGGGCATATTGCTTTGATACTAGTAAAGTTTTGGTTAGTCTATGAGACACCCACCATAATGGCTATGTAGAACTTGAGAATTTTTTTTTTTTTAATTTTCTATGTCAATTTATTCACTATACTTGTCATAAAAAAGACATGCATTTTGGTCTATGTTTCTCACAACGTTTAGTTGAAGCTCAAAACAACGTTCAATTGAGTGGTACTCCCATAATGTTGACATGGAGAGAAAAATATGTGATAGACTATAAAAATGCAACAACAAATATTAAAAAATAAAGAATTATATGAAAATGATTCATCAAATGTTATTTTTTATTTGTTATGTAAAATATTCATATATTCTTTTAATATGTATATTATTTTAAAATAACATATTTATATTTATAATTCTACATATAAATCATGATAATATTATATAAGCCGAAACCCCAATAAAAAATTCATCTAATCTACCTTAAAAAAAGACAAACCCAAAACTAAATAGTTAAAAATATACACAAGTCAATAGATAAATATATTAATAAAGAAGAATAACTCAACAATGTGAAAATTCTATTGCAGTTACTGATTATTAATCTCATATCTAATACATAGATTATTTGACTCTGAAAAATTAATTCTCAGCAAATATCGAAAAATAACACAACTGCAACTTCACCAATAAAAACTCACAGGAATAGAGAAGAAAACATTCACAATAATGAACACAATATTTTTGGACAAATTGTCCGTGGAAAAACCCCGAAGGGAAAACCACTACTGCAGATGAGGAATTATATTAAACTTCAGCAAAATTAAGGAATACAAAACTACTTGCCTCTTACTGGCAGAGTTCCGGCAATATCCTTCTCTGGAAATTCTTCCCTCAATTTCTCCTGCTGAAATTCCACAGCTGCTATCCCCAACGCTATCACTCCGCCCTTGCTAACACTGCAAGACTATTTGCTCTCACTACAAATTTACTTGCTATCACTGCAAGTCTTTCTCAACTCTAAACTTGTGTGTTCTCCAAATGCCCATTGATCTCCTTTTATACTTTTCTCATTGGAAAACCAATGGCCATGATTTAATCTCAATCAATGGCTAAGATTAAATAGACTCTAAAAACCCTAACTAACTGGATTCTAGAAGTCTCTAGGGAAATCAATTTATTTAATTACATAATTATCTAGACAACTCAGCCCTTTCTGGAAGTCTCTAGAAAATAATTAAATAATTAAATAAGCACTTCTTGGGAATGGAGACACCTGTCCAAGCTACATAAAAATCAACACTCCCTCTTAGCGAGGAAGGTGTTCTGCATGACACCCAACTTATCTCTGAAGAAGATGAATTTCGCCTTCCCCAATGCCTTAGTCAAAATGTCTGCTACCTGCTGATCTGTAGGTATATACTGTAGCTGAACAATCCCGCGCTGTACACAATCTCTGATGAAATGATATCTGATGTCTATATGCTTAGACCTATCATGAAACACTGGATTCTCAGACAACTTGATGCAACTCTGATTGTCGCAATGTATCACCGTAGTCTCAACCCTCTGACCAAACAAGGCCACTAGCAACTTCCGAAGCCATATCGCCTCACACGTCGCCATGCTAGCTGCTATGTATTCTGCCTCTGCAGAACTCAAAGCCACAGACTTCTGCTTCCTGCTGTACCAAGAGACAGCTCCTGATCCCAAGCTAAAGCAACACCCTGAAGTGCTTTTCCTGTCTGTTGTACTGCCTGCCCAATCTGCGTCAGTATAGCCTATCAACCTGATACCATCACCTCGGGTATATTTGATTCCATACTCGATTGTACCACGCAAATACCGCAACACATGCTTTGCTGCCGTCCAATGCACTCTCTTCGGCTCCACCATGAACTGACTAAGAGAGTTTACTGCAAAGGATATATCTGGCATGGTGTTGACCAAATACATGAGAGACCCAATCAACGGTCTGTATAAGGTGGGGTCTACATCCTTCTCCTTGGATGTGTCTACCTTCTTCCAATTCATGGTCATAGGTGTAGACATGGTTTTGCAATCCTCCATCTCAAACCTCCTCAAGATTTCAATGCAGTATTTCCCTTGTCCAAGGAAAATCTACTCCATCTGCGCCGCCACCTCCATGTGCCTAGAAAGTAGTGCATAAGCCCTAAATCCTTCATCTTGAACTTTGCTGCAAGGTCCCTCTTGCACTCCTCTATGAGCCCCAGTGAGCCTGTTAAAAATAAGTCGTCCACATATAGAACAAGAATGATAACCTCACCCCCAACCACCAAGTAGTAGAGGTTAGCATCCGCTTCACTCTTCACAAAGCCCATTCCCTGCAAGTATCTATCAATGCGCTCATACCACGCCCTAGGAGCCTGCTTGAGTCCGTACAAATCTTTCTTCAATTTGCACACGTGGGTTGTACTGCTGTGTGCTACAAATCCCTCTAGTTGTTCTATGTATACCTCCTCTTTTCAATTCACCATTAGAAACCAAGTCTTGACATCCATCGATGGATGCGCGTCCCATCGTAACGTAAGAGATCGACTTCATTATGAAGTATACGCTGGAGCAAATAATATAGTCAATTCCCTCCTTCTAAAGAGATCCGCTTGACTACAAACCTTGCCTTGTATTTCTTGATGCTTACCATGCATGGAGTGGCGAGTCTTATAGATCTGGCATTGATCCAACTTACTGCTGCCCTGCTCGTTGAATTACAGGCACAACCTCCCGTTCACGCACTATTGAGGGTATACTCTCAACCATTGCATCTTGCCCACACTTCTGTTGTCGCGACCGATAGCTAGAAGGCTCACTATCTACCAACTGACTAACTAATGCCATATAGTCATCATACCTGGCTGGTTGTCTCCGCTGTCTACTACTCATCCTAGGAGCTCCCACAAACTCCTGAGTATCACTTTGTGACTGTTGGTTCCTGCTACCAACTGTATAGGATGAAGTATCAACCTCCATATCACCCTGATGCATCTCTTGGATCTGCTGCATCTGCTGCTCCATACTCTGCGAATTCTCAGCACCTGAGCTTGTGCATGTACTAGTAACTGTACTCGAGCTTCGCTGTCCTTGATCTGGTTGAACGATCCTTGGAGCTTCCACTAGTTGCTCACTCTGATCATCTGCTGGCAAATCTCTGGACCTCCTAAATACCTTGTCCTCCATGAACTTGACATCACGCCTAACTATAGTCCTCTTGGTCCCTGGAATAAATATCCGATATGCCTTTGAGGTTTCACTGTACCCCACAAAGTACCCCTTCTCTGCAGTTTGATCTAACTTGGAACGTGTCGCACCTGGAATGTGACAATATGCCAAACTCCCAAATATCCTGAAGTGGCTAACATCTGGCTTCTTCCCTGAGAACGCCTCCTCTGGTGTCATCTTGCCTAATACCTTATGTGGAACCCTGTTTTGTATGTACACTGCTGTACTGCATGCCTCTGCCCATAAGTAACATGGCATATCCTGGTCATACAGCATAGCCCTTGCCGCCTCGATATAGACCGATTCTTCCTCTTAGTAACCCCATTCTGTTGTGGGTTGTAAGGAACAGTCCACTCTCTCTTGATTCCTTCCCTGGTACAGAACTCCTGGAACTCTTTCCCTTTGTACTCGCCTCCATTGTCTGACCGAAGAACCTTTATCTTCCTCCCTGTCAAATTCTCCACAAGAGCTTTGAACTCTTAGAAGCGACTGAAAACCTCATCCTTGGTCTTCAAAAAGTATATCCAGGTCTTCCTATAGAAATCATCAATAAAAGTAACAAAGTACTCATATCCTCTGAGAGACTTCGTCGACATTGGTCCACATATGTCTGAATGTACTAGATCAAGAACACCCTTGGATCTAGTGTCACTCCTTGGAAAAGTTGCTTTCACAAACTTCCCCAACACACATCCCTTACATACATCATCATGCTCTGTGCTCACCTCAGGAACACCTGTCACAGCCTCACGAAGCATTTTAAGTGCTCCATGATGTATATGGCCCATCCTCCTATGCCATAGCTCTCCTTGATCTCTAGAATTACTGCTGCTCATCAGTGCCTTATGAGTATCAAACTGCAACCTGTAAAGCCGGCCGCTCCTAACTCCAATAGCTATGGGTGATTTCCAATCCTTGTGCTTGATTAACACACTTGCCCCTCTAAAGAGTACATTGTAACCTTTATCCTGAAGGACAGATATGGAAATCAAATTCATACCCAAGCCTGGCACATGCAACACATCATGAATGGGAATCCGCTTACCATTCTACCTCTGAAATAGAACAGTCCCTTTCCCAACTGGATTGAGTTTGGACATGTTCCCCATAGAAATTTGCATTTTGATGTCCTCCTCCTTATAGCTGGAGAAGTACTCTCTAACTCCTGTCATATGAAATGATGCCCCACTATCTATATACCAAACACCCTGTGAGGTTGAGCTAGCCATACAAGCTATGAGAGCGAACTCATCCTCCATTCTACTAGAGAGCTCATCTGCACTTGCTGAAGCTGTCGTCTGCTTCTTGCCTTTCTTCCTTTGTGGGAAATCACTGACATAGTGGCCAAACTCGTGATAGCCATAGCACTTGACTTTAGATAAGTCCTTCTTCTTCTTCTCACCTTGTGGATTTGATCCTTTACTAGACCCCTTCTTTGCTTTCCCTTTTCCTGCAAGGGCAACGTTCTCTTGTTCTGCCTCACTTTTCTAACTCCTGCTGCTAGTCCCACTGACAAGACTTAGTCTAAGCTCCTCCTGAGTGAAGTCACTCCAGAGTCGATCCCAACTTGGCAAGGTGTCTCATCCATTAATGACTTGAACAAAGACATCCCACTACTTAGTAAACCCATTTAGGGCTATCCGCACTAGCTCGTCATCACCTAGATTATCTCCAATAGCAGCCAACTCATCCTTGACAAGTCTGAGTCTGGTGAGGTAACTTGTCACGTCTTCTCCCTTGTTCATCCGAGTATTCCTCAACTTTTCTCTGAGAATCAGCTTCTGGTTAGTGGTAGCATTCTGGTATAGATTCAGAATGGCATCCCACATCTTCTTCGTTGTATCTAACTCTGTGACATGTAGAACAATATGATCCTTGACACCATCAAGAATCAGCCTCCTCGCCTTGGCATCTTCCTTCTTATATGCTAAGAGCTGTGATGGATCTGTAGGTATAGGTACAACACTGGTCACATATTCCTTGATCCCATTCTCTTCCAGCAACAAAGAAATTCTGGCTTTCCAGACACCAAAATTTGAGGCTCCATCCAATCTGTCCTGATCTCTTAAACCTACTGAGGCCATCTCAAAAGATAAAAGAAAACAAATAATAATAATTCTGAAGGAGGATCTTTCCTTCTGTGTTGAAATCGCCCTCAGATCAGCTCTGACGATACCATGTGAAAATTCTATTGCAGTTACTGATTATTAATCTCCTATCTAATACATAGATTATTTGACTCTAAAAATTAATTCTCAGCAAATATCGAAAAATAACACAACTGCAACTTCACCAATAAAAACTCACAGGAATAGAGAAGAAAACATTCACAATAATGAACACAATATTTTTGGACAAATTGTCCATGGAAAAACCCTGAAGGGAAAACCACTACTGCATATGAGGAATTATATTAAACTTCAGCAAAATTAAGGAATACAAAACTGCTTGCCTCTTACTGGTAGAGCTCCGGCAATATCCTTCTCCAGAAATTCTTCCCTCAATTTCTCCTGCTGAAATTCCACAGCTGCTATCCCCAACGCTATCACTCCGCCCTTGCTAACACTGCAAGACTATTTGCTCTCACTACAAATTTACTTGCTATCACTGCAAGTCTTTCTCAACTCTAAACTTGTGTGTTCTCCAAATGCCCATTGATCCCCTTTTATACTTTTCTCATTGGAAAACCAATGGCCATGATTTAATCTCAATCAATGGCTAAGATTAAATAGACTCTAAAAACCCTAACTAACTGGATTCTAGAAGTCTCTAAGGAAATCAATTTATTTAATTACATAATTATCTAGACAACTCAGCCCTTTCTGGAAGTCTCTAGAAAATAATTAAATAATTAAATAAGCACTTCTTGGGAATGGAGACACCTATCCAAGCTACATAAAAATCAACAAACAAACTTTCCGCCAACATCTTTCTCATTATTGGCTATCTTGTTCAATTCTTAATGTTTCTACTTACCCCCATCTACGCTATGTGGCAATCTCTACCTTATACCTTCTTGAATAAAAAAAATGGAGAATAATATATAAAAGTGGTGGAGGGGGGGGCCTTGAAAGGGAATTCAATGCTTGCTTATGATTAAGAATAATTAAGTGATAAGGTTTTGGTTGAAAAGAATGATATTATTTTATTATCTTGACAAATGAAGTTGATAAGAGTTTACCAAACATGTTTTTTATAGAACAAAAAGTAATCCCTTGCTTGGTTTTGGGTCAAATCTATTCTTCTTTTTGAGTGCATTCTATTTTAGCATGCTTATGTATATGGCTTTCACTAAATTTCATTCATGTTTGGATTTTCATTATTGTGTGGGTCTACAAACTTTCAAAAGTATTATCATTACTCATATGTTCATTCTAATTTCTTCCTTTCATTCTTTTGTGCAGGTATGTATTATGATGTTTTGAATTTTTTAGTTTTTAAGCTATTTTGTTTTAAGTTTTAATTTTAAGATTTTAATTTTTAATGACTATCTATAGCCCATGACAATTATTTTATAAAATTTTAATGACTGTTACCATCCCATGATAGTCCATGTGCTATCTGGCATCTATCTGGTACAACTCTTCCTTTTGGTGCAGCACTTCCGAAAAAATAAAATATTTAATTAGTTGCCTTTTGGAAAATTAAATATTTTAATCAAGATTTAATCCTTATCTTTGTGAAAATTAATTCAATAATAGTATTCTTTCCTTGGAAAAATTCACTTCACTTTTTACTCGTATGTATCTTCAGTATGCTCTTCACGTAAAAAATAATTATCCCTTTTATAACCCTCTGGTAAAAATTGATTCATTTTCCTTTTCACATAAAAATATTTTTGGGTAAAATAATTACCTAATTCCATATAATTATCTTACCTCCCAACACAAACACTTTAAATCTTGGGAAAAAAATCATTACTTTTCAATATTATTGCACATTTTGATAAAATAAAAAAATTAAAATAACTTTTAAATAAATAAAAATACTCTTTAAATAAAATAAAATAATTTAAAAGATTAAAATTATTTATTATGTATAATAAATAAAATGATTAAGATATTTGTACAATTTATATTAATTATCCTTTATTTCTTATTTACAAAATAAAATCTAAAACATTATTAAAAAATAATTATTTAAAAACAACAACTATTATATAAAAAAATAACATTAACTAATCTTCAATTATTAATCAATGAAATTAAATATAAAAAAAATTACATATTAAAAATAAAATTTATACAAACATTACATGTTAAAAATAAAATTTAAAGAAGATAAAAAAAAAATGTAAGGTAGTAAATGGGGGAAAGTATGGGGCACTATCTATAGAGGCAACAATTTCTACCGAGCATGGATGATGTATACATGCATTATAAATACTGTAATAAGTACCATAATAATATATTAAAAATTAATATAATATTAAAGTGGAGAATATAGTAGCAATTCTAATAATCAATAAAAATGTTAAATTTAAATGTTAATCAGGTTTTTAAAATATAATTAAATAATAATATATTTATTGATTTTTCAATCTAAATTAAATAAAATAATTATGTTTAAAAAAATATTAGATAAAGATATTAAGTGAAAGTAAAAAATAATTACAATAGAGTTCACATATATATTTAAAAATATATAAAATTAATAAAATAATTTTTCAAATAAATAGAATAAAATAACTTTAAACATGTAAAAATAAAATAATTATTACATAAATAAAAATAAAAATGTAAATAAAATAATTATTTAATAAATAAAAATGTTATTTTAGATAAAAATAAATTCAAGAATACATTTAAAATAAAATTAGAATAAATCTTAAGTAAAGAAAATAACTAAAGACTATATTTTTAGAAATCTTTTAGATATCTATACTTAGTTATTTGTCATTTTTGTGAATTTAGATTTATTATTTATTATTTATTAGTTTTACTTTAGAATTGATTATTTCATTAGATAAGTATAAAAATATTTAATCAAATTAAAAATAAAAAAGAGTAAGTAGATATCAAATTTAAAAACTAACTAATAATTCTTCAAATGTCAATTTAAAATTTTAAAAATTAAATATGATTATATTTGAAAAATTGTTAAAATCTTAGAAAGAGATATAACTGTTGTTTATTATTTGACAAACAAATAATTAATCAAACAAAATAAATAATAAATTTAAAAATAAATAATAATTTTATGAAATGTAAAAAAGGTAGCAATTAAAATTATTTTAAAAATTACTTTTTAAAAAGTAGTTATATATATACACACACTTTTTCAAGTAAAAAATGAGAAATTTTAAACAAGAGTCATGTTGTGTCAAGTTTCTTAAATAAGTTAAATTAATTTAGATTACATTTAGAATTGAAGCATGGTTCATGAAATGAAATACCAAAGATATGCAATTATATATTATAAAGTTAAATCCAGTTCATTTAGGAAAAAAAGGAAAGTGTAAGGTAACATAAAACATTAGAGAGTTAGATAAAAAATAAATAATATTAAGAAGAATGTATCTTTATCCATTAGCAATTAGAGTTGACTTTTTAGAAGAGATGTCAATATAGGGGTCATTAAGTTAATTCCAAAGGAGAATATTTTGTTTTATTTAAAAAAATGGAATCCATTTTAGTTTTATCTTTCCAATTTAATATTATTAAATAAACTAAAATGATAAAAAAAATAATGGTAGCTATGTTAATCAGATTTTAAAAAATATAATTAAATAATGATGTATTTATTGATTTGTCAATCTAAAATAAATAAAATAATTATGTTTAAAAAATGATTAGATAAGAATATTAAGTGAGGTAAAAATAAATTATGATAGAGTTTACAAAACTAATTAATTTAATTTTTCTAAAAGGTGGGAATTGGAACTTCAATATTTAAAAACCCTATTATTATGCTTTTTCTATTAAAAAAACCTATTATTATGTGTTTCCTATAAACTTCACAATAGTATGTTCTTAAAAACAAATCCGTGATAAAATAGACTTAAAAGGAACCACATTATTGAATGCATTTTTTTGTGATATTTGAAATTCTACTATTGACTATATCAAACCCACTATCCCCTTTAAAATTCTAGTTCAATAAGATAATTAGTGGGTAACATGTTTTCAACTTCATTTGGTGTTAATATTATAAATACCTTTATACAAGGTAAAAGGGTATATTTCCACACATATGCCTTATAAAAGAAAGATAAGAGAGTGGGTTCCAAAAAGTGACAATCAAATTAGGGAAAAAAATCCTTAAAACACAATGCACAAACAAATCTCAAGGTTTAAAAATTTAGAAATCTAACCCCGAGGAATAGGCACACAAGTGGATTGCATACATGAGACCAAATAGTTCTATGTTCCTTGCCCTATATTGCAATACTTATTGTGCCAAGATAAACTATTTGTTAAGGGATAAGGATCCCTACACATTAAGGGAGCCCTTTAAGATTGTAGTGCCCCTCCATTGTGACCTTTCCAGATGTTGTGTAAGTGTTTAATTGTGTTATTGTTGTTTTGTGTGTGATTAGTTTGTGCAGTTAACCTAATATTTGATGGAATTTGTACTCAATTAATTAAAATAGCATTGAGTAAATAAAACTAGAAATTAAGATGAAAATTAAATAAATTAGTTTTATAAAATATTAAGTAAAGAATTATTAATAAATTAATTAATTAATTATTTTGTAAAAAGAATTCTATATTCGATAATAATTAAGAATTTATTAAGTTATTCAAAGGTAATTATCCCAATGTCGTGAAGGGTAAATATTATTGCCAATAGATTTTAATTGATTGGCATGATTTGAATTGATTCAATCTATTCGGTTTGTATTTTGAAGTATTAAATAAAATAGAAGTTAAAAAAAATTAAATGCAATATTATGTCAGAACTAATTATAGAATTTTCGCATGTAAAGTTTTGTAACTGCTCCGCATAAATGTTGTTCTTAACTAAAGCCTCTTTGTAACTGAAAAGCATGTGGAAGTCGAAGAAAATGGTAGAATATGAAAAATAAAATAATAACTATATTTAGCTTTAAAAAAATGGTTCATTTCTTTCTGGGGGGTTTGAAGAGGGAAGGTGAAGCATTGGTGGATCTTTATGGTCATCGGAGTACATCCAATAGGGGACCATTCTGAGACGGAGAGAGCCACAGTTAGCAAATCAGCATGACCATGCTATGGGGGAATTGGAAGACCGATGCATGGGGGAAGAAGAGGGAAATATTGAGTCTATTCCAAGACGGCAAGTGTGTTCTTGAGGGTGATCAAAAGTGACTGCAAGGAGTGACTCATGATGTTGCACAATGAAATCTGTGTACTAGAACTATTTGTTCCACAACACAACCCTTTTGGAAAGGCACACAGTAAAGGGAGGTTTCATAAGGAAATATGCGATATTATCTTCCAGAGTCCTAAGTTTTCATTGGGCGTCTAATGATGGTGATGCTTAGAAGGCGTGTGAAATCTGTCTACTTTCAAAGTTCATCATGATATAGAGGAACCAGGTATGATTGATATCCCTACTATCTTTTGATTGACAGGCTGTGATTTCTTGATAAATTCAAACAATTGAATTGTTCCTCTCTCAACTTTTAGATATGTTCTCTGAAGTCACATATTTGCGCCTCATCTTTCTCCTTCCCTTCCGTCTCATGGTTAATGTGTGAGATTTGTTAATAATGCAAGTAGATGGCGATAGTTCCAAATTCCAATATTCACTTTCTGATATACTTGGCAACCTGTCACAGCCGCAACACTTGCGCATTGTAGGGTGTATAGATTCAAATAAACTCTCTAATTTTTATTATCATATCCTAAAGGTTATCCACAAGACTGAAGGAAAATGGCTTCTCACATTTTTGCAACCGTAACCATCTCAAATTTGGAGGAAGCTTGGTTCGTGTGTCTTCTCTGATGTCGTCAATGAGCAGATTGTTCAAGTGAAGAAATTGAGGACCAATGAGCAGATTATTTAATTCTCTTGGTCTGCGCAATGATTCAAGCCTTTGCCAATTACCTCCGTTCAGTCGAAGCTGAGAGAAATTGATGTTATTGGATACAGTGTTTAGATGAGCTCCTTCGCATAGTCTGGTAATCTAAATTTTATAATCTTCCTGTTACCGTTGGAAACCTATCACCGCTGCAGCATTTATATTTAGGAGAGTGTACAAATTTAAATAACCTCCCTGAAACCATTGGTGACCCATCTCAGCTGCAACGTCTAAAATTCTTTTTCTGATATTCTTGGCAATCTGTCACTGTTGCAGCATTTAGAATTGAGGTGTTGTACAGATTTAAATAGCCTCCCTAAAACCATTGCCCCTTTTTCAGTTGAAAATTTTAGACTTGCTTGGGTGTAGTAAATTAAATATTTTCTCTGATTTCTTTTGTCAACTGTCTTAGCTGCGTACCTGAGCTTAATAGGAAGTTTAAAGGTTTAATTAATCTTTCTGATTTTATTGTTAACCTGTCTCAGCTTTTTATTCAAATTAGTATGAGAATGTGGATCCAAATTAGTAGAAATTTTCAATAAGAAAATTAGAAATTACTCTCCTTTGATTAACCAGAGACTCTTCCTTAATTGTTGCATTATCATAAGTTAGTCTCCTTGGTGTTGTATGTTTGGCATTTGGTATTCTATCTTCATATGAACAGGTATGTAAATATACCCTCATTATGAAGGTAAAATGTCAAAGCAAGGTATTTAGTGAAGTTATGGCTCTTGTAGGATGAGATTTTAAATCACTTAGCTACATTAGTTATATTTTAGAATGAATAAACATATATTATTTGTAATGCCATTTAGTAGGAAGGACATTTGGTTTAACTCGTTGCTTTTGATTAGTTTCTCTTAGAATAACGAAAAACCATTATGAATTAATAAAGGCATTTACTTTCTAGAATATTGAGTTCATAGTACTCCCTTATAATGGAAGTGTAGAATTAAGAGAATAATAATTCAATTTAGGAGTTTTAGATTAAAATGCTTGTTCTTAAATTATGAGAAATGTTTTAGTATTTAATTAAGGATGTAGTTAATGGATTTTAAAATTAGTAGAAATAAAAGAAAATTGATTTTTAATTTATAAGTAGTCAAGGAAGAATTTATTTAATAGATAAAATAGAGTAGAAATGTATAGGTTGTTGAATTCCTTATAATTCTAAATGTTGTATCGCATTTGTACTGAACTCTTAAATAATACAATTGTATATCTTTTACCATGGTTAAGTTCGGTTGACCTAATTATGGTAGTTTTATAAACTTAAGTCAATGAAACAAATTGTTCCTTGAATTGAGTTTTCATTTTTTAATTATTTCTTTTGGATTGTTAGTTAGTGGATATCTTTATGACAATTTGAGTTTCTATTAAATGAGGTTCTTATATGGACGGTTATTTAGAATCTTGAAATTGTAATTGTTTTGGTTGTTGAGTAGGTTGGTATCTTTTAATTGAGAATGTGATTAGATAATTGTTGTCATTGTCATATTGCTGATTTTATGAATGTATTTTTGTACCAATCTAAGGGATTCTTGTGAGGAGAAAATTGAGGTCTCCCAGGGAATACCTAGTTGGTGGCTTTAGGTTTTGTTAAGTGATTTTGTTGAATTAAAGGTTGATTTTCTCTTTTGCATTTCCCTATTTGGGGTGACACCATTGTTGATTTGTGATTAGTGTCTTATGGCTTAAAAACATTAGATTATATCTTCACTTCACAATATTGTAAAGGTTGGAAATGATTGATCTTTAAAGTAATGTTCTTTATAGATTGTTTCAAGTTACTTCTTATTGAAGGAATGGATATCTTGTATTTGAATGTGTGGTTTTATGGATTGTTTTGTTAGATCCTTTTGATGTGACTTTTCGTGAGTTGATTTTGAGTTGGAGATTTCTCTCATTTAATTTATGTTGCTATTCATTGAGAACCCATATGTTTTCTATTGTTCTTTATCCTAAGTGGTAAATCGGTTAATGTTTTCATTGTCATGATTGATGGTTATGCTTGAGTTGTTAATGAGTCAAATTTGAAAAGTTCTTTGAGTTATGGGTATTCTGAGAGGAGAAAATAGAGGTTTCCCTTGGATTTCCGATTTAGTCCGTATTGAAGTTGTTGATGTTGTTTGAATGGAGTTGTTGATCTTATTCTGGTTTATGCACTCATTACATTTGTATTGAAAATAGTTCTTGTGGCCTTGTAATTATTGTTGTCAGTTCCCTAGTGTAAACTTTATGAGAATCTTCCAGAGGTTTATTTTTATTGGTTAATGTTCTCTCTTTATATGCCCTTGATGTGGCAAGTGTTTTGGTTTCATTATTCTAGAAGGGTTGTATGGAACTTTGTAAGACTCTGATGTTGTACTTGTTAGCGAGATGGGTAATGCCTCACATGCTTTTATGATGTGATTCTTTGTTCAAATTATGATGGTACAACCCTTGGTTTTTATATTGTTGGGTCTCTAGGGAGAGTGGCTCCTCATGGGGGCCGGCGCCCCGTTTAAGGGGAAGGGCTCAGGATAACCCACGAGTTAGTAAACAAGTGAAAACCTAATAATTAACTTAGGAGGGTTGGGTAGTAATATCATTACAAGATTTAAAAATGGATGCCTCATCTTCATTAGTGCTTCCGCAAACTAATGGAAGGCTGAGAAGGCCATGGTTGGCAAGGTCGTGACCTCGTCTTCATGAGAGGCCTACGGCTCCGCATGAGCTACCCTATGGTGTCAGCGCCTCAAGTAGGAGGAAGGGCTAGGAGATCCATAAATGGGGGCCGATGCCTCAGTTTGGAGGAAAGGCCAGGAGAACCCATGTAGGCTATGCAATGACACTCTCCCCTAGTTGCCCATGTGTTTTACTTTATTGTGTTCCTCTAGAAGTAGGTTATGGGAGTTGGTTTAGATTGTTGTTTGAATTGATTTAAATTGATTTATGATTATTGTTTTATTACATCTTTAGTATGTTTTGTGGTCTTGTATGATCTCATTTATATTTGATTTACAATATTGTATCTTATGATACTGTGATATGATGTTATTGTATTATTTGATTGAAATTTGGAATTGTATTATGTTTATTCAGTTTAATTTGGAAGTATTTCATGATCATCCTTTGATTTCTTGTTTACTAGTCATTGCTTGATTTATGTGATGAGATTTATGACTTTAAGTTATTATGTTGACTCTTGGGTGTTGTTGTTTATGTCATCGTAATCTTTGAGTTTTATGATACTTTTGTATGATGTTGAGTCTTGTGGTTCCGTGTTTGGATGTTCTTGGTTGAGGACTCTTCTTGCCAGCTCCTTAGCACGGGGGGTGGGTCTTCAGACTCACATGGTCGGGTGGAACGTGCTAAGCACCCCATTGGGTCCCCAGTTGAGGATCGAGAGGTGCGAATTGGTGTGGTTGTAGCGACTCTAGAGTTGTGTCCGTCATGGAGCCAGTTTTCATCTATTCATTTGTATCATGATTCTTGTTGTATGGTTTCCATGTATATTGGAAACACTCTTGTATCATTGTACCTCTAGAACATTGTACTATAATGTAATGTTAAACTCGGTGTGATTTTGGCCATGGCAGTTGTTATTCATTGTGTTAAGTTAATCATGCATATGTTGTATTTATGTACTCAGATGGTTTCTTTTCAATGATTATCATGTATGTGTTATAATTGTTAATTTTTATCTTGTTATGGATTATATCTTTGGTTTTATTCTTTATTTCCGTTGTGTGCATCTCAATCTCGTAATGACTCTTCGTGTACCCCAAGGGATGTATATGTTAATGAATCTACTTAAATGAAATTCATGTCATGTCTTAATGTGTATTACTTGTATGTTATGTTTACGTGTTTAAAAAAAAAAAAAAATTGTGCTATAATTATTGTTTTATTGTCCTTTCGGGTTCGCATGATGGGGCGTTACAAAGATTACTATGAACATTAAGAGCTAATAAAGGAAAAATACATAAGATGAGTGAGATGATGATTTTTCCTCAGGACAAATGATAGAGAAGAAAATCCCATGTGTTAAAAGATAAGCTAGATTAAGTGATGTGTGCTTTAAACTAATTGAGCTACAAGGTATATTGAAATGAAAAGGGTTTATCCAATGAAAGGTATAACCATAGTAAGCAAGGAAAAAACCAATAGGTCAACCTCCTAGAAATACCATTCTTTACACTTGTGGAAATTCCTGAGAACAATAATATTTAGACATGTATATGTTCTAGAATGATAATGTAGGATTAGTTTGTTTTTGTGTTGTAGTTAAAGAATTCCTCAAATGATTCTTTTATCCATTTCATAGGATTTTGTGAATGTTTATTGGATATAAGAGGATGATTAAATAAATACAATTGAATTCCTTGGAATATAAGTATATAGTACTAAATCACTCCAAATTTGAACCAAGTTGGATCAACGTGAGAAAGAAATAGTAAGGATTCAACCAAATTTTGAATTTAAATTTTAAAAATTTAGGGGTCAAATCCATAGGTGTAGGATCAATATTGTACGTATGTGATTGGTTTAGGACATGGAAGTAGTAGTATCTAGGTAGAGAATGAATTTGTAGATATGGGTGACAATAAAGGGGATAATAAAAGTTAGATATGCAATAATATGTGTGGACATTGATAACATGGAGCCAAGTGTAATAGAATGTATAAATAGGAACGAATAACATGATGGAAAAATGATTCCAACTTTATAGAAATATATTCCATTTGTTGATATATAATTATATTAATTAGTTCCATAAAAATAAGTCCATTTGCAACTATGTCATTAGGAATGAAGACATAAAGGATCTTCATTAAAAAGTAGAAATCCTAAGGGCATATTGCTTTGATACTAGTAAAGTTTTGGTTAGTCTATGAGACACCCACCATAATGGCTATGTAGAACTTGAGAAATTTTTATTTTTTGTAATTTTCTATGTCAATTTATTCACTATACTTGTCATAAAAAAGACATGCATTTTGGTTGACATTTCTCACAACTATTAGTTGAAGTTCAAAACAACGTTCAATTGAGTGGTTCTCCCATAATGTTGACATGGTTAGAAAAATATGTGATAGACTATAAAAATGCAACAACAAATATTAAAAAATAAAGAATTATATGAAAATGATTCATCAAATGTTATTTTTTATTTGTTATGGGGTGTTGCCACAATAGTGGTTTACACTTTCTAGGAGATCTTGATTTTTGCTGAAATCACATATTTTTAGAAAATATAATGATTTAAGCCTTGAAAATTTCCATTTAAAGGATTCCAATTGAAGACGGTTTGATCAAACCACATTAGACCAAGCTCTCTTGGATAGAACCTTTCTAATTTTAAACCATACCTATAACAAAGTCTCATTTACACCAATCAAAATGTTGATAAAAAACCACTTTTGATTTAACTTTTGGGTGATTAAATGAATTCATTTAAAATTTATTTTTTCATAAGTATGTATTCCTTATTATAAGCTTCCAAAAAAGTATAATTTTAATTAAATTTAATTTGATTATTATATTTACTTTTTATTTCTTATGAATGTAGGTTTTTCACCGAAAATCAAGCTCTTTGTTCTACACATGGAAAAATAGCAGATTACTAAAAAAGAAAAAGTAAAAAGAAAAATTGAATTTTGATACATAAAAAAAAAATTATTATATGGTCGTGCTATGTCTGAATTGTAATTAGTTTGATTTTGAAGCTTAACTAAAGAAAAAATATTCAATAAAAAACTATCTAACCAAGTGGAAGCACTAGATATCGAAAAAGTTATAAATTTAGCCTTCTTAGAAAAAAACTTATGCGATATTTAGAGTCTACAAACAAAATTTCATGAAACTCTAGTTTGCATCATCTTCAAATTCCTCCTGGTTTAGCCGCTATAGGTGCCTGAAAGTGAAGATTTAGTTATAAAAAATTATTTCAGTGTATTGTAAACCACTATAGGTGCCTGAAAGTGAAGATTTAGTTTTAAAAAATTATTTCAATGTATTGTAAACCACTATTGTGAGATCACCCTATGTAAATTATTCATATATTCTTTTAATATGTATATTCTTTTAAAATAACATATTTATATTTATAATTCTACATATAAATCACGATAATATTATATAAATCGAAACCCCAATAAAAAATTCAACTAATCTACCTTAAAAAAAGAGTAACTCAACAAACCTTCCACCAACATCCTCAAATAGGACTTATTCTTCAATTAGGTATCTTTTCTCTTTCTCATTATTGGCTATCTTGTTCCATTCTTAATGTTTCTACTTACCCCCATCCAAGCTATGTGGAAATCTCTACCTTATACCTTCTTCAATTAAAAAATGGAGAATAATATATAAAAGTGGTGGAGAGGGGGCCTTGAAAGGGCATTCAACGCTTGCTTATGATTAAGAGTAATTAAGTGATAAGGTTTTGGTTGAAAAGAATGATATTATTTTATTATCTTGACAAATGAAGTTGATAAGAGTTTACCAAACAATGCTTTTTATAGAACAAAAAGTAGTCCCTTGCTTGGTTTTGGGTCAAATCTATTCTTCTTTTTTAGTGCATTCTATTTTAGTATGCTTATGTAGACGGCTTTCACTAAATTTCATTTATGTTTGGATTTTCATTATTGTGTGGGTCTGCAAACTTTCAAAAATTCAAGTATTATCATTACTCATACATTCATTCTAATTTCTTCCTTTCATTCTTTTGTACAGGTATGTACTATGATGTTTTGGATTTTTTAGTTTTTAAGCTATTTTGTTTTAAGTTTTAATTTTAAGATTTTGATTTTTAATGACTATCTATAGCCTATGACAATTATTTTATAAAATTTTAATGATTGTTACCATCCCATGACAGTCCATGGGCTATCTGAAAATTAATTCAATAATAGTCTTCTTTGGTTGGAAAAATTCACTTCACATTTTAGTTGTATGTATCTTCAGTATGCTCTTCAGGGAAAAATAATTATCCCTTTTATAACCCTCTCATAAAAATTGATTCATTTGCCTTTAAAATGAAATTTAAAGAAGATAAAAAAAAACAAAGGCAGTAAATGGTGGAAAGTATGGCGTGGATTGGCACTAATAGAAATGGTCGTACTGTACAGTCACCAGTAAATACGAAAGATAGAGTTACAGAGGTAGAGTTACGGAAGGCAGAAATTGCACGTAAATACAGAAATGACAGTGGGTATGTTAGGATGGATGGGAGCGGATGGCCATTGATGCAATGCGATGCAAATTGTCACAGCTATAGACATTGTCGTTTCGTAGAACTAACAACATTAATGTAATTGAGAAAGACTTGTGTATGTATGAGAGGGTCTTTAATCATTGTAATTGAGAAACTTATGTGATGGCAAAGGCTATCCAGCCCCCAAAACAACATGGTAGCAGCACCCAGCATGGATGCATGGGCATGGACCCTGCCTCCCTCGTATTTCTCGTTGTCCATGTAAATTCTGCAAATTCTGCCTTCTCCCTTTTGTATTTTTTAGTGGTAACTGTGCAAGTTGTACCCCCATTTTTATTGGCATATTTTCTCGTTGTTTACTGCGCGCGGCATACTTTCCCCTTTTTTTACTGCTTTTATGAGTTGTTTTTTATCTTCTTTCAATCTCATTTTTAATATGTAATGTTTTTATATTTAATTTGATTGATTAATAAGCATATATTTAGTTAATGTTAATTTTTTTATAGTTGTTATTTTTTAAATAAATTTTTTTTAATAATGTTTTAGATTGTATTTTGTATATAAGAAATAAAGAAAAAATAATATAAACTGTACAAATATTTTAATCATTTTGTTTATTATATACAATACATAAATTTTAACTTTTTAATTTTTTAAAAAAATAATTAATTATATTTATATAATGTCAATTTATTTTTTAATATTTTATATAATGCAAATTTAATTTTTAAAATATTATATTTATTATATATTATATTTATATTAAAAATTACCAAATAAAAATATAATGTAATATATAAGTAATATAAAATATATATTATTATATATTATATTTAATAGTAAAAATTATTAAAATACTCTATTATTATTATGGTTAGCCTTAGATTACAATTTAATTAGGGTTAAGATTACAATGTTGTCAAGCTTAAGGTTCAATTAGGGTTAAAGTTCAATGAGGTTGATGGTTCAATTATGGTAAAGGTTAGGTTTAGATTAGTGTGAGGATTCTAGGATTAGTTAAGGTCAAGGTTCTTATAGGTTTATTAATTATTTCTATGGTTAATTAGGATTAGAATTACAATTTGCAAGGTTAGGGTTCAATTAGGGTTAGAGTTCTAGGATGAATTAAGGTTAGGGTTCTTATAGATTTATAATTATTGCTATGTTTAAGTAAGATTAGAATTACAATTTGCAAGGTTACGGTTAGATTAGTATGAGGATTTTAGGATGAATTAAGGTTAGGGTTTTTATAGTGTTACAATTACTATTACAATTCAATAAGGATTAGAGTTAGGTTTGGCATTATGATTCATTTGGGGTTAGGGATGGGGTTAGCCATTAATTATGTTTATATTTTGTTAGGGTTAGGGTTCATTTAGTGATATATTAAATATATTATTATAATATTTTAAATATAATAATTTATAGGGAGTGGACCATGTGTTTAGAATTACGGTTAGGGTAGGATTAGGGTTAGAATAAAGTTTTAATTTAATTTAAATATATCATTAAATTATAAAGCATAGTGTACCATTTTTTTCAATTAAGTTTAAACCTACACTTTCTTTTTTCATTTCTCTATATATATTAAATTAGTCTATTTTTTCCATCTAATTTCTTTTGTGATTTTGTGATTTAATCCTATTTTCGCTCCTTTTAACTCCTTACTCTCCTACCCTTGGTTTGTTGATTCTCTTGCCACCTCCCTTCCTTTTAAGAGGTTCCATGTGCAATCTATATCCTTCCAATCCTCTTCTTAATTATACATACAAACCTTAATTCATCCTAAAACCCTCATACTAATCTAACCCTAACCTTGCAAATTGTAATTCTAATCCTAATTAAACATAGCAATAATTATAAAGCTATAAGAACCCTAACCTTAATTCATCCTAGAACTCTAACTCTAATTGAACCCTAACCTTGCAAATTGTAATTCTAATCCGAATTAACCATAGCAATAATTATAAACCTATAAGAACCTTGACCTTAACTAATCATTGAACCCTCACACTAATCTAAACCTAACCTTAACCATAATTGAACCATCAACCTCATTGAACTTTAACCCTAATTGAACCTTAACCTTGACAACATTGTAATCTAACCCTAACCATAATAATAATAGAGTATTTTAATAATTTTTATTATTAAATATAATATATAATAATATATATTTTTTATTAATTATATATTACATTATATTTTTATTTGGTAATTTTTAATATAAATATAATATATAATAAATACAATATTTTAAAAATTAAATTTGCATTATATAAAATATTAAAAAATAAATTAACATTATATAAATATAGTTAATTATTTTTAAAAATAATTTAAAAGGTTAAAATTTATGTATTGTATATAATAAACAAAATGATTAAAATATTTGTACAGTTTATATTGTTTTTCCTATATTTCTTATATACAAAATATAATCTAAAACATTATTAAAAAAAATTATTTAAAAAATAACAACTATTATAAAAATAATTAACATTAACTAAATATTTGCTTATTAATCAATTAAATTAAATATAAAAACATTACATATTAAAAATGAGATTGAAAGAAGATAAAAAAAAAACATCATAAAGACAGTAAAAAAATGGGAAAGTATGCGGCGCAGCAAACAACCAGAACATATGCCAAAAAAAATGGGCATACAACTTGCACAGTTACCACTAAAAATTACGGAAAACAGAAGGCAAAATTTGCAGAATTTACACCGACGGCGAGAGAAACGAGGGAGGCAGCATCCATACCTATGCATCCATGCTGGGGCCAGTTGGTTATAATATATATTTATATAACATTTTATATTATTTATATATTATAAATAATTTTTTAATTTTTTAAAAAAATTTAATTTCTTTATTTCTCTATTTTTTATATTGATATTTTTTTTTTTTTAATTTTTTATTAATATTATATATTATAAAATAAAATATATAATATGTATATTTATTTTATTAGATTTATTAAAAAGAAAATAAGTAAAATATATTTTAACATATACTATTATTTAAATTAATTTATAGGAAATTTAACAATTTAACTTAAATTCAAATTAAATTTTAGAGTTTTTAAAATATTTTAAGTAAATAGATTTATTTATTATTATATAAGTTCAAATTAAATCTAAAAGACTTACATCTTTACATTATTTACAAATTAAATTTTTAGATTAAATAATTATAAATTAATTTATAAATTACTATATTATACTAAGAAATACAAAAATCTTCAAAAAACTAATCTTATTTAGACTTTTTTTTTTACTTTTTTAACTTTTTAAAAAGGTTTCATTTTATTTTTAACTTTTAACTAAGTTTGATTTACTTAAACTTTTTTATAAACTTAAAATTTTAGCTTTATCAATTTTAATATATATTATTATTACCTTTTAATTTAATTATATATTATTTTTTCTTGGTTAATATGAAACTTATCTTTCAATTAATGTTAATATTGTTTTAATATATCAAACATTTTTTTTACATATTTTATTAATATTTTAATTTTAATAAATGTAAAAATAATTTAACTTTTTATTTAATTTTTTTTTTTGTTGTGTTGGTAAGTGCTACCAAAGGGGGTAGCTCCCTATATTAATTCAAACAAAGAAATACATAGCCATACGACATCGATCAATGGTTCGTATACCCAACACCAACAGCAATATCCACCAACCATGCCACCACATTTTCAACAATCAGACCGAGGAAACCACCAAAAAACTCATGAATGAATTTATATTGTTCTTTGTTCAACCCCCGTCCGAAACAGCTTCCAAGCTCACTGAAACTTAACTTGCTTTTAGTCTACAGTCAGGGTTAAAAGCCAGCAACGAGACCAACCACATGCTCCACTGGGATAGAAGGCAGTGGAGAACGACAGGTAAATCTCCACGCAGCCATATTGCAAGGCGGGCTTCCATGAAAATTACGGACTGAAACATTACAGACGCAGGGAACCCACACGGTCTAGGACCAAGCAAAAGAGAGACAAAAGCACATGATAATCCCACCCTCCAGCACCGACTACCCAGAACAGAATGAAGACACATGTGAAACGAAGCACATCCAACCCATTAGATCAAGACAACAACGGCATTCCCTAGAGCCAAGCGACCAACCCAACTACAGAAGGACCCCAAACCTGCAGCAGACCGCCGCCATTGAAAACTTTACCACCGCTATGAGAAAACAATTACCCCTTGCACTCCCTCGCATCCATCAGGATGAGCTCAGCCACTTCACTGGGCAAGTCATCACCCCCATACGTGACCTCTTCATTGGTCAGCCTAACACCAATGTTAGCCAAAGCATCCGCAACCCTGTTGATCTCCCTGAACACATGCGATATAGTGAATGAATCTAGCCTATTCAAATATTGCCAAATCACCGAGACCCAGTTTTGAAGCCTCCAGCTCGCCACCTTTTTCTTGCAAACTATGTTAACAACAACCTGAGAATCGCCTTCGATTTCGACATCACGAATTCCATTTTCCAAACATAGCCTAATCCCTGCAGCTAGAGCAGCCATCTTCGCCTCATTATTGGTCGCCACCCCCAGCCGACGAGCCAACACACAGACGCACAAGCCGTGATCATTCCTAATCACACAACCAGCAGCCGCTTCCCCAGGGTTGCCCTTGGCAGCCCTGTCAAAATTGAGTTTGAATTTGCCAGGTTTAGGAAGACGCCACTTGGCTTCTTTTCTCTGGTTAAATTTGGAAACAGGATCGAACCGGGGCGGCCTCAAATAGTTCCACTTCTTCTGAAGATTGTTATCCCAATTAGAGAATTGAGTATCAGAGCGAAGACAACACTTCGCATTAGCCAGCTCACACACACCAAACTCCACTTTTTTTATTATCTCTTCAACCAACAATGATAGATCGTTGAAGATCCTCTGATTGCACTCTTTCCATAAGTTCCAAACCAACAACGAAGGAGAAATCAACCAAACATCGCCCCAGAGATCCCTCCATTTGTTGGCAGGCCAGCTAGAGAGGAAATCAAAAAGTTCAAACTGCCTCGGAGTTGACCAGCCAAGTGAATGCAGCAACCAATCCCAGCATCTAGAAGCAAAGGGACAAGACAACAAAAGGTGGTTGGTGGACTCAGCATCGTGCCAGCAGAGAGTACACACCGAAGGCCCTTGAATTCCATATGTTCCCAATCTGTCGCCTGTCAGAATTCTCTTGTGCAAGGCAGCCCAAAGGAATGCACCAGCCTTAGGAAGGGCCTTGGAATTCCAGCACAAGGACGCAGGCCAATCCACACCATTCCTCTGAGCCATCTGAATTTCATAACCCAACTTGACTGAGTAGGCCCCAGATTTGGCGCCACACCAGATAATTTCATCTTCATCAGCCGTGAGATGAAGCTTTTGCTTGCCAAGAGCCTCTCCAAGTTTAGAGGCCACCTCATCCGGAATTCCCCAGCAGTCCCAGGAGCGCCAATTCACTCCACGATCACTGCCCACTTGACCTTCCACGACATAATCCGCTACTTTGTCACCAAGAAGGTCTTCCACCCTACCAAGCCACTCGCCTTCACCAATCTCTTCTGCCAATGGCACATGCCCATTCCATGAATCACGCCAAAACTTTGCCCTCATACCATTCCCCACCTTCCATGAGATGTGATCCGTAATAATGTGTCTGCTTTCCCTTATGAACCTCCAGACAGCTGAACCACCTCCATAATTGGCCAACGTGAGAATCCGCATAGGGTCCATGTCATCCAAGTATTTGCTGCGGATGATGCGGCACCACAGCCTATCCGGGTCTTTGAAGAGTTTCCAGTTCAGCTTGGTGCCCAAGGCCAAATTCACCATCTCCATTTTTCTAAGACTGGCCCCACCATTCACTTTACGTAGGCAAGTAGTATCCCACCCGATTAGAGGAATCCTTTTAATGTCCTTTGAACCATTCCACAAAAACTTTTTGTACAGGCCTTCAAGACTTGATAATGCCTTGTTCAGGAGTTTGAAACAAGACATAGCATAAATTGGGACAGCTGCCAAGACCGACTTGATCATCAGAATTCACCCAGCAAAAGTTAACCACTTACCTTTCCAGGCATCCATCTTAATCTGACATTGCCCCAACAAATCCTCCCACAGCGCAGACTTACACAAGCCTTGGAACAAGGGTACTCCAAGATGTTTGGATGGTAAAAGGGCCACTCTGAACCCCAATATGCGTACAATCTTCTTCTAGAGGACCTTCTTGGTATTGAAGAAAATAATCTCTAACTTCTCTTTGTTCAGGACTTGCCCAGAGACACTAATATATTTATCTAAAGCACCATGAATAACCGCTGCTTCCTGTAGAGTGGCTTCCCCACCCAAAAGAGTATCGTCAGCAAACTGCACATGCGTGATTGGCTCAACGTCTTGAGCCACCATAATCCCCTTCCAAAGCTTTTGCGACCTCAACATTTTGAAATGCCTTCCCATGGCCTCGGCCATAATAATAAATAGAAAAGGCGATAATGGGTCGCCCTGGCGTAATCCATTGGTGGCCTGGAAGAAACCACATAGAGAACCATTGATCGAGACCGAGAAGCGGGGAGTAGTGATACAGGTATGAATCATTTCCAACCAACCATTAGTGAAGCCAAATTTTTGCATAACAGCCAGCAAGAAGCACCAGTCAACCCGATCATAGGCCTTACTTACATCTAATTTTATTAGCATTCCCTGCATTTTGCTCGATGTTAAAGAGTGGATTGTTTCTGCAATAGTTATTATGTTGTCCATGATTTCCCAACCCGGAGTGAAGCCATTCTATTCTTCAGAGATTATTGATCCTAGCACCTTCTTCAACCGATTCGCCAAGGCCTTAGCTAGAATTTTGTAAATGGCATTGCATAACAAAATTGGCCTGTAGTCGGCAAATGACATGCACACGGGTTTTTTTGGAATTAGAGCAATAACCGTGTTGTTTATGTCCTTGACAAAGCGCTTCTTTTTTCTAAAATCCTTGATGAATTCCCAAACATTAGAGGCAATGAAAGACCAACACTTTTGATAGAAATTTGTCATCATCCCATCCAGACCCGACGCCTTATCAGGGTTCAACTCGAATGTGGCATTCTTGATCTCCTCCATGGAGAAAGGCTCTAAGAGCATCCTATTGTCCTCATCCCTGATGAGGTGAGGAATGCAGTCCAGGAAGGACCCATCCCAATCTGACTCACCCTTCATACCCACCAAAAGGGATGAGAAAAAACCAATCGCCTCCGCCTCTAAGCCATCACGATCGTCTACCACAGAACCATCTACTCTGGTAATGCACTCTATTCTGTTTCTTGACCTTTTGGAGCTTGTGGCAGCATGAAAAAACTTCGTGTTGCAGTCGCCTGCCTTCAGCCAATTTTCCCAAGCTTTGTCTTTCCAGAACCTCTCCTCTCTTGCAAGTAGTTCTGAATGCCACACCTTCAACTCCTTCTCCCTAATATATTCTATAGCAGACATCCCAAACTGAATCACATGTTCATTCAAAGCCTCTAAATCAGCGTCCACCTTACCTTTTTCGACAAAAATTTCCCCAAAGGTGGACTTGTTCCATTCCCTCAGTTTGCTTTTTATATGCCCAATCTTCTCAATTAACCGGAAGCTAGGAGTCCCACCGCCCCTGAAGCCATCCAACCACCAAGCCTCCAGAAGACCAATCAGGCTCGAGTCACACCACCACATGGACTCGAATTTGAAGTAGCAGTTATTTGGCCTCTCCCCCAACATGATTTTCAATAAGACAGGATAGTGATCAGACACAGAGATCAGAAGAATGCTGGAATCACAAATGAAGTCCTCCTTGTACCACCCCAGCCCCAACAAGAAGCGATCGAGCCGTTCAGAAATGTTGGTGAAGCCAACCCGCCTGTTAGTCCAAGTAAAGGAACCATTTTTCAGAGTGCAATCCACCACAGGCAAGCCAGAAATAAAATCCCTGAAATCCAGCATTGACTTATTTACTTTATATACTCCACCGCTCTTCTCATTAAGGTCCAAAATTGCGTTAAAATCTCCCCCAAGCACAAGCTTGTCACTTTGTAGCTGTTCTACCAAAGCTTAGATGGAATTCCACACCAAAATTTTCTCCTCCGTCCTGATAGGCCCATACACATTAAACAAGGGGAAATTAGCCTTCACAAGCCTGCAACTGACCACCTCGAGAACCCAATTCGCCTGCCTGTCGAGCAATTGAAAGTCCATGGTATTAGAAGACCATAAAATACCAAGACCCCCAGAAGAGCCGACAGCATCAACGAAAACCCCTTTCCAAATTTTACAGTAATTGATAAACTTCTCCCCAGCCAGAGAGCTAATCTTAGTTTCCTGTAGCAAGACAATATCTGCCTTAATACAATCAAGATGACACTTAACCAAGCGTCGTTTGTCAGGGGCCGATAGGCCCCTGACATTCCAACTAAGAAGCTTCATTGTTGTCCAAAGGAGGCCTTTCCTCCCTTAGATGTCAAAAAAACCTTGATACTCTGCAAGCCTTTCTCCCTTGCCTCTTCTTCCCGCTTTACCTTGCCAGATTTCCTCCCTCGAATCTTCTTCGCCGTCCCTAGAAGATTTGCCACACTTTGGCTGATACTGCGTGGATCAATAACATCTAATTCATCTTCTTCAGAAACCTCCTCCACCTCATCAGTGGAGGCCCCCAAAAGAGGGATGGACTCTGAGTCGAAGCCCAGCTCTGGCCCCCCAGGCTCCATCACACACGAAGGAAAATTTGGATTCTGAGCCACCAAAGGCACCCCACCCACCATAGGGGAGATGGAACCAGAGGGGGAAGACCTTCGGTCGCCCAGAGTAGGAGGGATCCCCCCATCGGCAGCACCCTCCCAGACCACCAACTGAAGAGAAGCAGGAGTCGACTTCTACTTTGGTTGCCATATTTTCTTGGTCTTTGCCTTTTTTTTACAATTCTCCACATTGTGGTCCCTGCTATGACAGCGCGAGCAAAAAAATTTGTCATCTTCGACTTCTACTGATTGGATCCAATGCTTGCCGCCCACACAAAGCAATATTTCCTTTGGAATTTTCTTGACAGCAGTGACCTTAATCCTGGCGTAAATGTAAGAGTCACCTTCGATAATCCCCATATCTGCATCCACCAGCATCCCCAGAGAGCGGTCGATCTTAACCAAGCAGTCTTCAACCCAATACTCAAGCGAAAGATTATACATCTGAATCCAGACCGGTTTCTCATAAGGTTCATGTTTTGCGGCATTGAAATTAGGGCACCATTTTTGCATATACAACGGGGATCCATCTATTTTCTAGAGACCGCCTTGTAAAACAGCATCCCAAGCCTCAAACGAACTGAACACAGCAATGAAGAGCCCCTTTGGTAAAAATTTGACAATTTCTGCCGCTTTCCAGTTGCTCGCTATCCAAGTTTTGATCTTGTTTCTTTTGAACCTAGGGCCAGCAGCTCTGGCAATGATCGCAAGATCCTCCAACATGCCCACCTCTTCCTCAGCCTCACATGACATATCAATGGTGACAAAGTTTTTATGGCATGGGGCATGGCAAGAGACCTTCGAATCCTCACCAACCATCTTTTGTCGCCATCCCTGCCATCCGAGCCTGCCCCCAGCCGCAGCTCTTCTGCCGAATTTTGCATCCTTCTTAATTACAGTGATAATTTTATGCTTAGCATAATTTGGGGTAAGCAATCTCAATTGTTGACATGGTAGAGAGCGATCCCGTGTGGTTGAACCTTGGTTGTTGGCACTACAGGCAAGAAGCCCCACCATTTCACCATAGGGCCTCCCCCAATCTCAATTTTTGACATGGTAGAGATTGACCCCGTGAGGTTTGAACCTTGGTTGTTGGCACTACAGGCAAGAAGCCCCACAATTTCACCAAAGGGTCGCCCCTTAACTTTTTATTTAATTATTTATTAACTTCATTATTAATTTTCTAAACATAACTTGGTCTTCGGCATACCCATTGCACACCAAGGTGTTTGTTTCTGGCTTTTTGGGCGGTCCTGTTTTTGGTCTATGTTGTCTCTTTGTGCTGTCGTTTCCTTTTTGGGACAGTCGTCTGCTTGTTTGGACTTATTTTGTTATCTTTTGTTGTTTGAACTCTGCGGTTTCAGGTAAAACCTATTTTTTCCTTTTCAAAAACAATTATTGTTTTTTTTATATAAAAATATTATATTTGTGTTATGTATTGAATTGTTTAAAAAATTCTATTAAAGTGTAAATAAAATGGTTTCTCTTTAATTTTACTTTTAATTAGTGATTTTTCAAATTTAAAAGTTGTAGATATATATTTTTATTTAAAACCATTTTATTTGGATTATGTATTGCTTTGTAATATTCATTTAAAGATTAATTAATTATATTGTTTGTTATTGTTTAAATTATGATGTCATTGTTTTTTATTTTATGAGTATAAATAAGGTTTTTATGTTAGGAAATGGATAAACAATAATTTGATCATCTTAGATCTAAAACATAAATCAAAAGGTATAGATATATAATTTTCAAAATTACACCAATATTTGATTTTTAATTAAAACATAAACTAATATAAATAATTAAAATTATTAATTATCTTTAATATATAATAAATTATATGTTTGTATATATGTTATAGATAATATTTTAATATATATTAAAATTTAATATATATTTTTAAAAATATACCAAGTATTGATTAAAGTATGTTTGAATACAATGAATATTTTCAAGGCTTTATATGTATTTTATTTGTATTATATATTGAATTGTTAAAAGATGTAGAAATCTTAATACTAAATGTATAGGAAAATGTACTAATCTTATTTATACATTTAAACTAATCTTATGTATAAACAAGATTAAATAATATACTTTATAAATAAGATTAGTTTAAATGTATTAATAAGATTAGTTTGTTTAAGATTTTTGTATTTCTTAGTCTAATATAGTAATTTATAATTATTTAATCTAAAAATTTAATTTGTAAATAATGTAAAGATGTAAGTCTTTTAGATTTAATTTGAACTTATATAATAATAAATAAATCTATTTACTTTAAATATTTTAAAAACTCTAAAATTTAATTTGAATTTAAGTTAAATTGTTAAAATTCCTATAAATTAATTTAAATAATAATATATGCTAAAAATATATTTTATTTATTTTTAATAAATTTAATAAAATAAATATAAATATTATATATCTTATTTTATAATATATAATATTAATAAAAAATATATAAATATCAATATTAAAAAATAAAAACCAAAAAATAAAGAAATTTTAAATTTAAAAAAATTAAATTAAAAAAATATTTATAATATATAAATAATATAAAATGTTATATAATAAATATATATTATAACCAACTAGGTATAATTGTACATGAATAATTTTTTATAACTTGCATTCAAGGAATGTGGGGCACAAAGAAAAGAGTGAAAAAAATGGTGAAGTAAAAAAGTGAAAAACGGTAAAAAAAAATATTTGTATTATGCTCTAAAATAAAAGAATAAACAAATGTCACGCTGTAGTTACGTCTGTATTTACTATTCTACGTGGATTACTGTGTTTGCAGGTATGGCATTGTGGGAAGGGTATCTATATCATGGATGGAGGCATGGCATAGCATCCATGCCCAGATGCATTCCTGGGGCTGGATAGCCAGTGCCCTAAAATCTCCCTCTCTCTTCTTGGGATTGGACATTGTTTTAAGATCATGTATGCCCATTAAATGTATTCCATGTTTTAAAATGATTCCATGGATTCTAAGTTCCTTCCTTAGCCCATTCACCAATGTAAAATAAGTAGGCTCTTTAGTGTGCTCTCTATATTGAACTCTGTACAAACTTAAAATCTTCTATATATAAATCTGGAGTGGCTGAGGTTAAATTACTAACGGCACATATTTGATCTCTGAGATACAAATATTGTAACGCCCGTCGTGCAAACCTCAGAGAACAAACATTGCAACCAAATTGTTTTTTAAATAACATAAAATAAATATGCAATTAAACATTAAACACATTTAGATTGCACATTAACATCTTAACATTACATTCTCTGGGGCACGTGAGGTCACATCGAAACACAACAAATACAAAAGTAAAAGATAATTATTAAACAACTTATCCAACACTATTACAATAATCATTAATAAAAGTACATCCATGAACCAAGAGTGAGATTATCATTACATCACATATTACAATCATAAAGAATCTCTTACAATAATGTTACAAAGGATCCTAAATATTACATATCGCTTTAACATTACACTACATTACATGATCTCAATAATGAGTTACAATAAATTTCCCATACATGTGGGATGATACAAAGTACATAACGAATGTAGTACAAAGTGATCCACTGGTACAAATTCCAACTGAAGGTATGCGGTGAAGATAGAATGCTGATGGGGAACCCAATGGGTGTAGAGCACGTTCCACCCAATCACGTGAGTTATAAATAACTCACCCCCCGTGCTCAGAGATGACAAGGAAGAGATGACGACCATGAATGCCAAATGACTCCAATAGAGTAATATAGTACAAAACTCAAGTACAACATCAAAGATTACAATGACATAACCAACAACATTCATGATTCAACATAATAACTTAAATTCATAAATCTCATCACATCAAAACAAGGCAATAACCATTAACCAAGTAACGAAAGAACATTCATAACACATTTACAAATGAAACTAAAACAATGAACATAATACAATTCCAGATAAACTGATACAACATCCAGGATACATTTCTAGAAGAACTGATACAACATTCAAAATACAATTCTAGAAGAAATGATACAACATTCAAAATACAATTCCAAAATAATTGATACAACATTCAAAATACAATTCCAGAAGAACTGATACAACATTCAAAATACAATTCCAAAATAATTGATACAACATTCAAAATATAATTCCAAAATAATTGATAAAACATTCAAAATACAATTCCAAAGGCAAAAGGAAACAAGGCAAATGGGTGTCTAGTGCAGAGTGTCATCACATAGCTTTCATGGGTTATCCTGGCCCTTCCTCCAACTTGAGGCACCGGCACCCATCTATGGATATTACAGCCCTTCCTCCTACATGAGGTGTCGACACCATAGGGTAGCTCATGTGGAGCCAATAACCTCACATGAAGATGAGATTATGACTTTGTCGACCATAGCCTTCTCAGTCTATCAATAGTCTATGATATCCCTAATGCATAGACGAGGCATCCAATATTTATTATCTTGTGTGTTTTACTAACCATCCCCCTAAATTCTATTTTTAGGTTATCACTTGTTATACTACTCTTACATGGGTTATCATGTGCTCTTCCTCCTTTCGAGGCATCGGCCCCCATGAAGATCCACTCTCCCTAAGACCCCTAACATTAACCAAAATCAGGCAAGGGTTGTACTACAACGAATAAAACATATAACTCAAAACAAGGACATGCAAGGCAAACCCATCTCGCAATAACTCATAAACAAGTCTCACAACAACCTTGTACAACCCTTCCAAAATAATAGCAATACTGAAATCATGCCACATCATGAGCACAAAATATGAGAGTAGACATTCAAGAGTAAAGCACACATCTAGAAAGACTAAGGTTTCACAATTTTCAATAGAGTTCCCACATCAATATAAAAGTCAACAATAAAGCTAGAACGGAAAATTAACCAACAATCTCCAATAAACATCTAGTTTGTTTGTAATTACAATCTCCAATTTTGGTCTATCCTGATATAAAATTCAACAATAATCTAGCATAACTATTACATTGCTTTCTTTTAAATAATCCATTAAATTTCACAATTTAATCATTAAATATATAAAAGAAAACAATATAAACTATATTATGATAAAGCATATATTTATATATATATAATTAAACATATATATATATAAACTACATATAAAAATAAATAAATAAATAAAAGCAACCCATGCAGGGTCAAGGCCTGCTGTCACAGTCCTTGCAAGGACTGCACACGACAGTCCCTACAGAGACTGCACACAACAGTCTTCAAGACTGTTGTGCGGCAGTCTCTCAGCCGCACCAGGGTACGGGGGGTACGGCTAGTCCATCCCTCCCAAAAACCCCTTAATAATTTTTTTTTTATATATTTTTTAAAATTTCATTTTTTTTTTAATAAACCTAAAAATCCATCCTTAACAGGTATGGATGTCGACGGCAGTTCAGCCCATCACATCAATCTCAGAAATAAACTTTAAATAAAATACAAATTTAATAAAATATATATAAATATATATATTTACCAGAAATCTCCAACAGAAGAGCTTAAGGCAGAATACACAACTGTATATATATATATATATATATATTATATATACTTATTAATGAATCTTTAAATCTATTGTTTCAAAGGGAATCATATTTATTTTTTTCTCTAATTCAAACACAGTCAAGATAGATAATTTTTAAAGAAAATAATGATAAATTTTAAACAACCAGATTGTAAAGACACAAATGTTTTCAGAACAATTGGACTTTCTCTATACGATTTGCTATTTCTTAAAATCAATTTCACATAATATTATATTTAACTAAATCTCAGATAGATGTTTCCTTTGCAAACACAAATTTATTCAGATCATACTTTTATTTCTTTTGCAGATTCAAAGTAAACAAAAATAGATAATGGAACATGTAATCCTGCGCTATTTGAGAATCTGATGAAGCTCGCTTGATTCCAACAGTCTCCTCGAACAACTTTCATTCCTCCTTGTAGTACTCCTCATTTGGTTACGTGTCTAAGTGTGAAATCATTGTGTATTGTGATATTGAATTTCTTGTTAAACATAGTTACCTTGCTATTTAGTCAATTAAATTAAAATGATTAAATATGCTAAATCTAGGAAACATAAAGTAAATAGTTATTATTAAATAAATTATTATTTTTATTGTAAGTGTATCATATTTAATTATAGTTGATAATTTATTGCTAGGAAAAGATAACTATTTAAATATGATAAAGAAATCAAATAAAGATAAGGGATCTTGTCAGCTGAATAAAAATGGAATGAAAGATGATTTTAAATTAGGTAAAAGAAATAAGATTTTCAATTGAGTTATTAAAGCTTAAAGATAAGATTTCAAACGATTTGTTAAAGCAATGAAAAAGGATAGAAAGTTTTGGCATGCGAGTGCATGTAGAATTTCGAGCTAATGGTTGAAAAGTAAATTACCGTTTTATTGGAGTTTCTGAGTTTTAAAGGAGATTTTTACCATCAGAAATAGGACGTTTTCTTTTCCCTGTGTTTTTTTTTAATTGGAGAGAGATTTTGAGGGGGACGTTTTTGGTTCTCGAAAGAAAAATAAATAAAAAAAATAAAAAATAAAAAAATTCTGGGGTCTGCAAGAAAGGAGGAGAGCAATATTTGCATTTGGGGGGATTGAAAAATAATTTCAGGGTTCCGAAGAGTGGGTTCTGGTTGTAGGAGTTGGATCTCAACGCTAGACTCTTGCTTCTACCAACAATTGAATCAGGTTGGCTTTGTCACTCCTTGTACAGTCTTGATTAATACAGTTTGAATTCTTCTATTGTCAAGGCAATTCGGATGATGTATGCTTGCATTCTCTCTCTTTGTGGCTTACATTCGATTCTGCATGTACTTTGATTTTCTTCAAAGAATCAATTTGTTTGGAATCCACTTGCATGTATGGTAACTAGCAGTTAAGTAAATGATGAATGGTGTTTGGAAGAGTTTGGACCTTAGAAGTAGTTATTTTGATTTTCTCACCATTTAGATGCATCCATTCCATTGGGGATTAGATTGCTGCCCTATGCAAGTTCTTATAGGAATTTGATTTAATACACCTTATGATAGAAGGTCGCTGCATGTTTATTCCCTGCCTGAGGTGTGTTTCTTCCTTAGTTATATCTGTAATTACTGCAATTTGATATTTGGTATTGGGTTGCCATTGGTGGGTACTCTAGTTTTAGAAGGCGATTTACTTTTTTTTCAATATTTTGACAATCTGCTTAATGGTATTTGATAGAATACTTGTACTTTCTATCACCGAACTATATTCTTTGATATCCGATGCCCATTAATACTCTTTTTTGCAAATACGTTTGGCTTTTCTTACCCATGATATGTAGTAAGGATTGTAGAGATGTGAGCTGTGCGCAGTCCTCCTAACTTGCATGACTAGCGTGCTTCACAAATTATTTGACTCTGAGAACTTTCTTACTAGATCCTTTTTGCGCACATCCTGTATTCATTTAATTCCTCTAACTTTTATCAATCACCGTGTTTTTATTTTACCCCTTCTCCTATTGGTTTTGCATAGAAGTTTTAGAGAGGAGGATAAGTCGCAGCATGTATGGGACCCCAACAAAGAAATGAATGAAAGAAAAAATTTTGCTAGATTAGTCCCCCGTATTTTCATACATGATCCATAGGCACCACAGGTTTTGATCAGCTATATATGTAATGCAACAAAGGTTACTGATGTGTGGAAATGCACAGCCCTCAGCCGCTAAATCAGCAGGACTGCATGCGCCCAAGACACAAGGAAAGCTTACAGTGTTGGGACATGTATTGGTGCACTTCACTATAGAGCTAGCTGTCCTCTTTTGATTGTTTCATTTAACATCACCAATATCCTCCACAAAATAATGAATCTGTTTTAAAATAATAGAAATGGTTCACATCTCTCTGATGGTAGTGGCTGCTTTTCTTATATTTTTTAGTTTACGTATCTCCCCATGCCTCCTTATTTTGAGTTGACAAAAGTTAAGTTCTTCTTTTTAAAGCCTAAAGACTAGGAGATAAATGGAATCTTTCTTAAGGGAAGTAAATCTTGATTTTAATTAAGGAAAGGAGATTAAAATAATACCCCACTTTTGTTTTAAGATGATTTTCTTTAGATTACTCTTTTAGGATAATATTTTGAGGAAATTAACATGTAAGGAGTATATATGTATATTCTTTTATTGACATTATTTAGCAAATTGTGTAAGTGAACTAGAATAAATAAATAAATATATATCTCTCTCTCATTTTTAGTCTTAGGTATCCAAGTAATTACTTTTAAGGAGAAGTAACTATTTAAGTTAATGAATTAATTAGGAATAAAAAGGAAGATATTAACTATATTAAAAATATTTTATTTATACTTATGCATAATATTTTAAGGAAAAATATTGTAAGTATGAAATTTATATTGGAGAACGAAGATAAAGAAATTGAATATTTTGTTGATTAAGAAATTCTAAAATTTAGAGGTTCGTTACCATAGACAATAATTAATTATTGTAGTGAACTCTAGCGAATTATGTTGTAGTTTTGTAAACTTGAATAGTCTAAGTAGAATTTAAGCTTGTTCATATAGTTTCTTTAATAATTTAAATAAATTCATATTCGACTTGTAAACCAATGTAGTTGAGTATATTAATGTTCTTTATAGTTATGTGGTGTCAGTGAAATTAATGGTTGAATTTCAATGGTTCTATGAAGTTATATCTTCTTGGCTTTTACATATGATGTTTGTTTGATTAAGGGATGTGTTTGTCAAGTGAGTGAAAATAATGTTTATTGGTTGTTATTGATATTATTGTTGTTGAATTCTGCTCAAGTTGTTAGTTAGCCAAATTGTCATGTTGGGTTATTTTATTTTGTTTTTTTTTTGTAGTTGGGAAGATCTTAGTATTGGTTTTGTGTTTTATTTTGTGCTGAGTTATTTGGGTTCTTGGGTAGATATTTATGTACCTCCAGGGGCTAGGGAAGTGGAGTGTGTGTGTGCACGTTTGTTGTTGTTGCACCTTTTTGTCTATCTTTTTACCTCATGGATTGTTGTGTGGGTGGTACCTCCTAGTTTATGGGTTTTGGTGATTGCATAATCCCGAGATGGTCATGCCTCGTGTGTTATGTTTTATAAAGAATGTCTTTATGTCTTGAGGATTGAGGTACACCCATTGCTTGTCTTTGATTTTAGGGTAACCATAGGGGAGAGTGGCTCTTCTCGGGGCTAGTGTACAAGTGGTCACCCTTGAAAGAGTTTCTTTAAATAAGTGATAACCTAATTAATGTATCTAGTGGGTTGGGTTAGTTAACACATAACAAGATAAAAACATGCACCTCACCCTGTTGTTAGCACTCTCAAAGGCTAAGGACGGGTGGGAAAACCTGGTTGTCTCTGTGAAAGGTAAGTGGCTCTGCATGAGTAACCCTATGGGGCGGCACCTTGAAATAGGATGTCTGGATAACCATAGATGGAGGCGGAACCTTGAGCTAGGTTGTCTGGATAATCCATGTATAGATGGAGGCGGCACCTTGTGATAGGTAGTCTGGCAAATTCATGTAAGGCCATCCGATGACACTCTCCCACTATGCCCTTTATCTCTCTTGTTCTTGTTGCCTCTGGAGTTGTTTATTATTGTTGTTGTTTATTGATATGGATGAAAGGTGCCCTTGGATATTTATTGTTGAATGATTTTGCAATCTCAGTTGGAAAGCTTTGGATTCTATTGTTGTTGGCACCTCTTATGGTTATTTAGCGTTGATCTATAATATTGGCAATTGATTCTTGTTGGAAATTGCATTACTCTTGTTGTGGTTATGTGTTGGCAATGTTATGGGTTATCATCTTGTGATTTGTTATCCTTTTTGTGGAGCCTTGTTTACCATTGGTTCATCTGACTTCTTGGGTGAGGATCTTTCTTGTTTACTCCTAGCACGGGGGTGGTCGGGTGGAACGTGCTACACACCCCATTGGGTCCCCATCTAAAGTTCAAGATGTGCAGAGCTGTACCTGTTGCAGTGACTTCTAAGTTATGTTAGAGTTCGATCCAACTTGTAGCCTTGTATTCCTACAATTTAAATTTTACCTTTCCATGTTATTATACTCTTCCCATAGATGTTGGGAAACAACATTGTATTGATGTTAACCTTGAAGCAATGTATCTTCATATTGTTAATGTATGATTCCATGTTTGGGTCATTTGATTAGGTATATGTCTATCTCTCATGTAATGTAAGATGTTGATATGAAAAGTGATGCAACTATGTAACCCCAAGGAACTTTGTTATATGTTGTACTTATATTGTTACATTTCATGTGATGTATGTTGTTGCATATTATTTCTTTAAAAAAAAAAATTGTGCCTTAAATGCTTGTATGTTAGTTTCCTTTGGGGTTGCATGGCGGGGCATTACACTCCTTCAGAATCTCCTCTCCAGAATACCGTGCTCAAATTCAAATCTAATATTCTACTCAGAAACCCTTCCCAAAAACATGAAGCAATAGAATGACAATCCCTTTCCCGAAAACTTCATAAGATCTCCACATTCAAAATCATTTTTTTTTTTTTTCTTCTTTTTCAACTTCTGTCACAATTTTCATGTATCTGAAAACTCACCATTATGCAATTAAAAAAAAAGATCCCTCTTTTCTTTTTTCGAAAACTCTAAAAAATCCAATATAAAAGAAACTATCTAATTTAATTCTAGTTTTTTTTGCCAACACTTAATTCTCATTCGTCCTTTTTGTCTTTTCTATTCTTTTATTTATTTATGTTTCCTTTTTTCAATCCTTTTTGTTTTAAATCTTCTTTTGCAAGTTTTACTTGCTATGCACATAATTTTATTCATTTAATTTATTTATTTTATAATTATCTTCAACAAGATAATTTTAATTAAATTACAAAACTCAATTTAATATTTAATTAACATTTAACTAAAACACGTGGCATGTAAAACTAAAACTTTTAAATATTTAAATACAAATTAATCTAACATTATAATAAACAATTATTACCATCACTTAATTAAATAAATCACAACTTATAAAATACCAAAGTAAATAACATACAAACAAGACACTACATAAAACATAGTAATAAATTACTAAAATGACAACCAAAAAATGCACAATACCATTCAATTAGGAAGGTTGACAACATGGGACAGGGTGACTTCCTAGTCATATATGTTTCAACATTATATTGTTGGGTTATTGGTGCTCGCTTTGTCCTGCCGAAGCAGGTGGAATCGAGACTCTGTACCTACAATCCCTGCATCCAAACAAAGTCATATACATGTACATATATATATAATCAAATCATTACATTGTGAGAAGGAATTGCAGCATAGCAGGACACTCATGAATGAGTGATGCTACACTGTCCTTTCATCACATCTATTCTAACAAGTATAATATAAATGATGAAATAGCATTTCTAAACTAACAGATCATATCATAACATAATTTACTAAATCACTGCATTATAATATATTTCTGAAATCAACTAACATCACCAAATATTCTACTAACCAAACCACCAAACCAAACAATAAGGAGTACAATCACAGTCACGAAGCATCAATCAAAACCACAAAAGTATCAAGTCTAAATAGTATGAGGGGTATTACAAATATGATGTGGTAGATAGTAGATTTTTGCAATCTAGTTAGCTTTAACCTTTGATGTTAGATGGCATGTAAATAAATATGCTATAAGGGTTGTATTCTCCTAATCCAATATGTTAAAAGATCAACTTCATGACAAAGAAAATAAACACAAGCATTCAATGGCCTTTTTGCCAATTCTAATGTAGATGTGTTCTTTTTAGTGTATAAGTTACACATTGCTTGTTATTTAGATGAAGTTTGATTACATAGATGAATGTCTTTAAATACAAATAAAGAATAAGTAGTTACAAAAACATGTGTCAAGTTGGCTCCCAATGGCTAGTGGAAAGACTTGAGAGTTGTTAGCTTCAATTTCAAAATTTTGAATTTGGGGGTCAATCCTTAGCGGCTTAGGATTAAACTCAAGCAATATAGGATTGAATCAAGAAAAAATTTGAAGTTCTTGGGGTTATGCAAACATAAATGGAAGCTAGAGTTATTAATGTCTGACTTTAAATAAATTTCTCCCATTTGGGGCTAGGATAATGTCAAGTGTAATGTCCCCTATTCTTTTATAAGAACTTGGATTGTTGGAGGATGTTTGCACCTTACAACTTAATCCCAAGGCATTGGTTCCACCTAAGACCCTCAACCCTATCCTTCCCCATGAAATCCACTTACCATCTACCCTAGGTTGTGGACCTTCAAGTAGACCCATAACCTTCAAATCAAGTTTCACCTCCCTTGATCACTAGAATTATTGATGCCCACTTTGTTGGATTCTAAGTTCCCAATTCATATTCCCTCTTGAAATCCTAAAGCTCATTTATAGCTAGAGTATTTGCTTTAGGGAATCACTCACACCCTTGCACCTTATCCCAAAATCCCTACTCAAAGTCTTGGAACTTGCAATAGATTAAATCAAGACGATATTTGAAGATCTTGTGGTCATGCAAATATAAATGGAAGTTAGAGTTCTTAATGTCTAAATTTATATAAATTTCTCCAATTTTGGGCTAGGATAATGTCAAGTGGAATGTGCCCTATTATTTTATAAGATCTTGGACTATTGGAGGATTCACCTTACAACTTAATCCCAAGGTGTTGGTTCCGCCTAAGACCTCAACCCTAGCCTTCCCCGTGCAATCCCCTTACCATCTACCCTAGGTTGTGGACCTTCAAGTAGACCCATAACCTTCAAATCAAGTTTTTCCTCCCTTGATCACTAGAATTATTGATGCCCACTTTGTTGGATTCTAAGTTCCCAATTCATATTCCCTCTTGAAATCCTAAAGCTCATTTATAGCTAGAGTTTTTGCTTTAGGGAATCACTCACACCCTTTCTTTAGGGAATCACTCTTCTACCCCCTTTGACATCAAGGGAAAAGGGTACACTATACAAGCATACATAATCTCTACATCAACCATATTTCTCTCTTTGATGCATGCATGATTTTACATTATCAATCGATTCTAATTTTCTTCTTCTAACTAATATATACATATATGCATAAGAGTAAGAAAATTCTTCAAAAATCAAACCAAATCATCCTAATGTTGCTATCCATCAAAACTAATAAAAAAAATTCACTACTATACTTATCCACTATCTTTTGCATCTATATTGTTGGAAGTGGATTCACTCTGAAAGGGGGGGTTGAATCAGAGTGATATAATTTTTTAAACTTTTGGATTTGAATGCACCACTTAAAGTTTTGACCTTGAAACAATGTGGAAGATTTAACCAAACACATGAACACTTAAACTTTACAGTAAGATGTGCAAGAGAACCAACTCATATTAAAAGCATCATGTAGCATTGTTCCATCAAATTGTGAACAATCGTTTTTATGCTTTTTGAAACAAGACTTCAACTTTACACAATGCAGGTTTAACTTGCTTTAGGAAGGTCTTTAAAAAACCTTAACTTTTCTTATAAACAAACTAAAAGTATCAGAGCAATGACTAATTAAGCACATTAACTTGAAATAGAATGAGTGACAAAAATAACATCACATAACACAAAGATCTCCATAGTGGAAAAACCCTCTTGGGGTATAAAAAACCACTCACAAACTAATCATTTTATTCATTCAAAAGAGCACCAACTCCCATAAAATTTTTGAAGCACCAACTTCATCAAACATTCAAGGTATTGCAACCCATCAGAACCTTATAACTGCAATAACTCTCTACAGTTATAAAATTACAATAGGATACAAAATTATTTTGCAATAATGCCCAATTCAAAATAATCTATGTAATACAACCAAAGATGAAAGCAATATGAGCCCACTTTTCCTCTTTACAAAATTATCTTACAATAAACAATACTTTGTCCAGTCTATTTCATCTTATAACCTTCTCAAGTGTTTTTGCAAAGATAAGATATATATACAATGTTTGTAAAACAGTTATTCATCTTGTCAAAAATTTGTATCCAATAACTGGATTTTATAAATTGGTAAACAATGTTGTTTGACCATGATACCCCTAAGGGTTTAAAGAATAACCATAGATATATCAATGAATTTCCACTAAAAAAGATAAAACCCTTGAGTAGACTCAGGTTAAAGAAAAACATGATTAATCCTTTACAAATTTTTGATCTTCAACTTAATCACAAAAATAGTTACCTTTGAAGCCAGCACAAAACCTTCAAACTAAAAAACAAAAATACCTATCAAGGCGGCCAAACTTTTACCAGCTGATTGTGCAAACTTCTTATAACTTCCTCACTGAAACTCTTCCAACTTTCAACTTGAAAACCAACTGTAAACCATGGTTTCAAATCCTCCATGGTGGCATAACTAGGGATTAGACTTGTAGTATGAAATGAAAGACATAACAATAACTTTTGTTTTCCCTAGCTTTTCTTTACATCAAACTCCCAAATCATAATACATAACTTTTGAAATCCATGAGTCAAAACTTAATCATTTTGAGATCCAAGGAATCCAACAATATGATGTGCCTTATCAAAATCCATGAGACACAATGAGCACCCAATATAAGCCGACTGTCCAAGTAATAAGTGTGTCAATAACCACATGCATGGAAAAGACCAAAGTATCCAAAATAAATGATAACCATCAAATGTTAATAAGTCTAGAACAAAATAATGACATGAGCCGAAAACCTTAATGATATCATCTATGCCAACTAATAGTGTTCAAAAAAAAAACTTTAAAGTATAACATTTATGAGCCCAAAAAATATGGTGTCGGCCTTAGTGCTTTATGAAAGAACTTTTAAAATAATACAAAGCACTAAGTATTTTCAATCTGATAGCACTATAAAATATGCTAAGTAATCAAAGTGCTTGATAATGCTATGTGTTAGCATTTAAAAAATGAAAGCTTGAATACCATGAATAATCAATGTAACAATGAAACCTGAGTATTTACAACATGTAGTGCTAAGTCACAATGAAGTGTGAATTCATGCTATGTTCATGGTGCTAAACTGGAGCTCAATAATATCAAGCATATGTGAATAAATGTATTCATCAAATGTATAAAGACATTGAATCTAAATGTCAAAGACTGAACTGAATCAACAATATACCTTTGCAATCACCTGTAAGAGTTAACACTACATCAAATAGACAACATCATGATCCTGTGATCAACATAGAAACATTTCATCTTTTAGAAGTTGATTATGAAATTAAGTCAATCTAAAGCATATGAACCAGATGAAGACTATGTATATACCAACCACTGTGTCCTAGCCAGTGACACCAAGATAATGTGAAAGAGTCATGAAGATATGCAATGATAAAACCAACTGAAGAGTGTATAGTAACCTCATATACCAATGATGCCAAATGAAATATCAAACTCAAGTGTCAAAGAAAGCATTAATATAATTCCAATCCAATATGCCATGTATCAAATAATGTATCATAACCATTGACGCCAAAGAATTGTGAGACAACCATGAAGATCATCAATTGAATTCCATGAAGACATAATCAAATGAATCTTGTCAATGTTTTCATGATCAACCTGATAATGAACAATTGAAATAACATACCTATTGTGCAATAAAGAAGGGCCAACCTGTCCAAATGAAACTAGTTGTTATGTGATATCACCTAAAAAACCAATGCCACCTAAATAGACAAAATAACTTTTATCTGCCCATGAAGCTCAACATGATCAGCACCACAATATATGATAAAAAATGCATCAACCCAAAGCATGGTCCACAAAATATTGAATATGCCAAACTAAATACAAAGAGCACCAAGTATCATAATGCTAAGCACCAATCAGTTTTGTCATCAAGGACAATATACCACAAAGATAAATTCAACATATATAACTAAATATGAAATTGTATAAACAAAAAATAAATATGCACAACCAGTTGAAAGAAGGCATAATACTTGTGTATGACACCTAAAATTTAGCAAGGTGTTCCTCCCTATCCTTTTTTTCATCTTCCCAATATTTCTTGGCTAAAACAAGCATGTGGCACTATGTCTCAAATTCCATGAGAAGCTCCTCACCTTCATCTAGAGTATTGGGTACCACATTCAACCTTTTTCCCTTCTTTGAATTAGTCAAATCACCTAATATGGATGTGAAGTTAGCATTCACTAGGTCTTTGAGTTGCCTAAACTACATTATAATCTTTTCTTTTACTCCTGCAGTTGGAAGAACTATCTGTGTAGATTCTCTATAGCTAATCTTGTAGTCCCATCTACATCATTTATTAGGTCATATGCACCAGATTCCTTATCAATATAAGAATAAATGGAGTCCATCTCATCCTTAATGTTCTTAGTGGAATTGGGTCACTTCAAGCGAAATTGAAACAAAACTTTGGTTTCCTCAATACATAACTAATATCCTTAAGGTTGTTTTGCAACTTACCATGTGCAGTAGCACACTTGTCTGAAATATCTACCAAACTTTTTTGATTCACCATGTTGTTCACAAGTCCATATCCAACCTCTCCTCTAAACCAATAGAGAATTATTTGAAGTAATCTAGGATCAACCTCAATTGTTGCACATCAGGTAAAGAATTGCCAACACAAGGATCAAGAAATATTTCTTGCAGGACCTTCACAACCTCATCTATCAATTCAACACTCTTCTGGTGAGTTTGCAAGATCTCCTTTCCAACAGAGGCATGGAATGCATCACCAAGTTGCAGTTTATGCAAGGGAGATATCTTTTCCATATCAACTTGGCCTTGTTGCATAAGAATCTGAAGAAACTATGTTGATACAACTGGTTGAAATTGAAGTTACATACCCAATAGAATCTTCAAGGATTCACTGGAGGTTCTAGAGGACTCACCAACCATATTTAGAATCTCTTTATCCTTCTTCTCCTCATATTTTTCCTTATCACTTATGTGACCTTCAAATTTTTCATTATAAATGTTCTTTGTCAGCATTTCCAAACTTATCCTCATTCTTCTTCTCCTCTTTAGCTGATTTTGCATTATCTTCTAGAAGAGGCATATTTTTGGTATTTTGTGCCTTAGTGTTCTCCAAGTTTTCTTGTACAACTTCTCTTTCCTACTTTGTTGTTTTCTTAGTGTCCGATGGAGGTGTATTATATTTTGTTTGTGCATCTTCCTGCATTTCACCATCTTTTTCTTCTCCAAAAATAGTCTCTTTCACGAGAGGGGTATTATCAGTATTCAAATTTTCCTTCTCGGCTATATGCTCATGTTGAGCATCTTCTTATACATTCAGTTTAGGGATAGAGACATCATCATTCATTTGTTCTCCGTTGTCTAGAGTTATACCTGACTCTTTTTCCAAATTAGAAACCTTCTCAATTGTATCATTCCTCAACCTTTCAATATCATCCTTATCCTTGCTCATCAGGACACTCACTCTCTACTTAGTTCTAAAATATTGATTATGCAATTGAGCTAATGTAGCTCTTCCCTCATCAAAAAAAGAGCTAACCTTCTCTAAAGAAAAAGATCTTAACTTTGCATCCTTACTTGTTGCTTCTTGTCTTCTTACATATAATACAACTTTCAAATATTTAGGCAAATTGAATTTCAATATTTTTCATTCCAACATCAAAAGCAAAAATGTACCTTACCATAGCTTCCTCAATTGTTGACTTGTTTGCATCATCTGTAGTAGGATACAATGCAACAATATCCTTAAGATTTCCATATTCTTCTATGCTACTCACCAAAGTTGCAAGCTTCATCAGACTGTGTTTCTGGACTAGAGGGGTCTTGACTTTCTTCTTCTTCACCTCTAGAGACTTCTCTCCTTTATCGAACATTTCTTTCTTCTGTTGGAAAAACAAGGACACACAAGTGAGAGGGGAGGGGTGAATTAGTTGTGATTGAAACTTAAAATTTTCTTACTTAACTTAAATTACTCTCAAATCTGATGAATAAGTAATTAACACATCAGAGAGAAAAAGAACACTAATATTTTTTATGTGGAAGCCCTATTAGGGGAAAAACCATGATGGATGTCAGTCCACAAGATTATACCCTGTTAAAAGTATAATGAAAAATAATAAGGGGAATGCACATGAATTTAGGCACACTACCTAGAGCTCACTACTTAAATACAAAAGAGGACTCACTGTCCAACAATACAAAATAGGATTAAAATCCAAAGAATATGAACTGAGAAAATAGCTTATGCACAAGCCTGATTACAGTTCCAATTAAGCTCAGAAAACCTTCTTCACACTTCACTCAATCTTCTTCACACTTTTATCTGTAATCAAATAATAGAAACACTATTCACACATTTACACTTTCTCTAGCATACATTCACACTTATGCACACACTAACTCTGCTCAACCAATTGCTCTTATATATCTGTAACATGAGATTTCATCATAGCTTAGTCGGCCAGGAGAATAAAACATATTTGCAATGTCGGCCAAAATTTACAAATAAATTTTTAATGTGAATCCCCAAAGGTTGGCCACAACATAGTGGAGACCCAAATTTACATCTCCAACATAAAAAGACTTTAATTGATTTCACCACGAAGATCCACAACACGCTACCACCAACATTGCAGCCAGGAACATGAAAAACTAAACATGCGCAAGAAAAAGTATTCAACCATGAGATCTCCAAATAATGTGGACATACCACAAAGATAGAGAATGATCTAGAGACATCAAAAAACACCAAGACACAATAGAGAAGCATTTGCAACAACTAAGATTAATAGAATTACACAAACTTCATTCAGGAACACTAATAGCGACCATAGAAACACTGTCAAACCACAACACAATCAAACCTTCACATAGACCTCTAAAACTTCTAGTATATGATCTAGAAACATTCAGCAATAAACCCTTTAATCCACACCAACTAATATTAAATGTATAGAACAAAACACCTTCTTGACCTACATAGTTCCACTGGGAACCTAGAACACTTCCTTTTACAATTTTCTCAATATCCTCGACATATACAACATTTAATACACCAAATTCTAATAGTGTTCACATCAATGACAACCACATATCAACAACCATATCCATAACATCCAACAATCTCCCCCTTTGGAATTTATGGAAAAAAATGATGTGAAAAATACCATCAACCCAACACACTGACTTCTCTTCTCAACTGCACTTCTTCTCACAAGGCTCTTCTCCTTAGAAAGATTTTTCACATTGCTCTTCTCCCCTTTGACAACAATGGAAAAGTAACCATGACCTTTCCACATACACGCTCTAAGCCACCTATCTACACATCTGACTACTCCCCCTAAGTAGCAACCATAGAAACATCAATCCGGATCAAAATATAGCAATGAAGCTCACGAAATGATGCAAATAAATGCATCTTTAGTTATTATATGGAGGGATAATCAACCCTAGCATTCCTCTGAGATACTAAAAAGTATCCTTTGGCAATGGCTTAGTAAATATATCTATAGTCTGTCCTTTTGTAGGCACATATTCTAATCTAACTTCTTTCTCATTCACTTTCTCTCTCAGGAAATGAAACTTGATTGATATGTGTTTAGTTTTGGGATGCAGTACCAGATTCTTTGAAATATTTATTGCACTTGAATTGTCACAGTATATGGCAATAGGTTCTTCATATACTGCCCTGATATCTTTCTGTAAGGAAATTTAGAAGTGCATCTAGAGAAAACTCCATGCAGTATTGCCTTCAGTAACTTCAATTTGATTTGGTTACCTCAAAAACATGAACAACTATGTCCTAATGCGGAACAGACATAGTTTATTTCCTACATTGATCCATTTGAGAGAAACACATGTAAATTCAATAGCAAGCATTAACAGATTCTACTACACGAACCAACAGTCATAAAAGATGAAACAGAAAACTAGAACACAAAGATTTACATGGGGAAAATCCTTTTGAATAAAAAACCCCACACTCCAAAGGTTGAGCCATTGTATTATTCTGCAACAAATGGTGACAATACCAATTTTAGGCTCTTAGCCTTTTAAGAGTTTACATCTTGTTCATCTAGATACAACTGGTAGCAAACTATTCCTGAGAGATTCCAACAGCTTGACTCTGCCTCTCAATCCTCTGTTTCAACCTCATGGATTTGGCCTTTTGGCCAGCCACTCGGTCCTTCCTCTATAGTTCTCTCTTTGGCTCTTTTTGTACTCTTACTTGCACTCTTCTTCAGAATTTCCAATGCATACGTCTATGCATTCGTTCTCAACAGTTAGAAAAAAAATTACCAACTTTGCAACATCATCATAATGAAGATTTTTCCACTCTGGTGTAGATTTTTCCTTCCACACAAAAACGGTTTCAATGGTTCACATTCTTCCTTCTTCGGTTGGTCCACACCGCACCACGTCGAATAGTCTTCACTCGGTCAATAGCAATCAACTTGTGTCACATGTTGGTGAGACACAAGAAGTGTCTCCCCAATGCCACAAGACCCATTTACACGTCACCAAGAGTCATCTCCATTGGCAAGATCGGTGAGACCTCTCACCAACCTCTAGTTGAACTCATCCGCCAATACTATCGCTAAGAAATCCAACTGTCGCCAAGAGGTTATACCGAGGGCTTCAAGTCACACCGAGTGCCAAAGAATAGTCGGCAAGACTATCACTCTTCGCCAAGACTTCATAACGAGCTCTTCATGTTATACCGAAACACCAGTTGGCAAGACATATCACTTTTGTTGAGACGTTACTCCGAAGTCTCAAGACATACCAAACACCTACCGTAGGCCAGACATTCCACATTTTCCAGGAGATCATATCATGGTTCCAAAGTCATACCAAAACTTCTGTTGTCCATCACATCCCTATCGACATCCATCTGACAGTCGGCAAGACTTCCCTCTATTGCTAAGAGGTTACAGTGATATTCACATTTCACCCCGAAGACTTTTGGTCACCAAGAAGCACACTGAAAACATTTGATAATCGGAAAGACATACGTCTTTTGCCAAAATGTTACACCGAGCCTTCAAGTGTTAAACCAAAGTTACACAGCCATCGGCAAGACCATCGCAGTTCACCAAGACCTCTCATCGAGCAAACATGTCTTACCGAGTTGGCAAGACTTTTGTCTTTGACCGAGACTTCATACCGATCACCTTATCTTACACCGATGACCCCTAACACTGTCACCGAGACATCTCCCAGTCACCAAGAGATCATGCCGATAGGAACAAGTCATACCAATTTCTTCATCGGCCAGACAGACTGAAGGTCATGTTGATATCGGCGAGACTTACTATCATCGCCAAGACTTCTCACCGAGACCCTTGAGTTATCCCAAGTGTATACTGTTAGTGAGACATTCCTCAGTCGCCAAGAGATCTTCCTGAGAGTTCAAGTCACCCCGAAACTGCTTATCGGTGAGACTTCTCCCAGTCGCCATGACTTCCTGCCGAATCCTTTTTTTATCCCAAACTATCATTCACCGAGAGTCATAGCAAACCCGAAGACCATACAATCAGCAAGACATTCATATCAGTAAGACCTCATACCGAAACATAAACCTTTCAGCCAGGTCTCCCTGAAAACATTAGTCGCCATGAGTCTCCTTGACATCTGATAGACACCAACTGTCAGCCAGACATCTCCCAGTCGATAAGAGATCTCCACGAGTCTCCATATCATAGCAATAGGTCCATTCGGCAAGACATAAGTATTGTCTCAGCGACATGAGCAATGCACAATCTACCAGTCAACCACAAAACAAAAATGTCACAGCGACTATGCTTTCTCAGAGGTTTCAGCCTATGAGATTGAGGCATATTTTCCAACAAGCTCCCACTTGACGAAGATCACACAAGTACCTCCAAAGCAACTAGGAACTAAGAACACACTATCTCCACCAGTTCAAACCCTACAATACTTAAGACACCCAATCATCATGATTCCATAGATAACAGTCCATTAGACAATCTGCAACAAAGACTAGGCAACCAACTGCAACTCACTGTCCAAAAAAAAAAGCAACCGAAATGCAACAAACCATAGCCTCCCAGGAAACCACATAGATCTCAACATACTCTCATGCTCCATCAAGAATTCTGCTTTAACATCCATGATGTCCACAATTCAAGCAGCAAACCTATCATCTTCCATGTGTGGAAGAAAGATACAAAGCCACGGTGTATAAGCACCATTCCAACAAACACAAGCAAAAGATCCCAGTGATATCACCAACAAGATACTGCTACCAATTCACTGTGCTCAAATGCTATACAGAAGCAATATCAACTTCAAGGCTTTAAACAAAACACAACAGTGAAGTCATTCTCCAGAAACAAGATACTAAACATCAGTTAGAACAATAATCAAAATGATTGCTCCCATCCAACTGATAAACCCACATGACTGAAAATAGCACCCATAGCTCATGCTATACTATCCAATCTCACATACCTCACAGGTATCACCATTAGTAAACTTCTGCCAATCCATTAACAGCAAATACAAGTTCCATTGTCAACCAGTCGAAAAAAGACAATACACATACAGGAACTCCCACTGCGTGAGAAATCCAGATCTAAAAGATCAGAAGGAATCGCAAGCCTACCAATACCAGCACAAAGAAAATGTAACCCTATAGTACCAAAGAAAAAACCACAATGATATGCACAACCTGCAACAACCTGCCACAAGAAACATTTCTCCCACCACAAACCTTCACGGCCTCAGAGAGAAACATTGCACATCATCTTCCTGTAGAACATCCTCCTACATACACTTCTAACAGCTAGCTGTGTCAAGAATGATCTTCTTCACATCCCAAAAGAAAGCCTTAAAACATCCATCCGTTCAATCACCAAGATCAAACCAACTTCTAATACCATGTAATCAATATGGATGTAAGCTTCTTCAAGAAGATCAAGCTAAATCATTTCCCATTTCAGGAAAATAGCCCATACATCATCTCCTACCAATTCTCATCAGTAAATGACATAACACAAAGGCTCAAGGAGATTAAACAAATTTTACAACCTCCACTATGAATCCTTCAGAACCAAAAGTTAAACTAATTCAAGATCCATATCATGAAAGTAAACATTAAAATACATCCGAAAGATATCATGAGCCAAATACCTCTCAGATAAACTGCTGAGTAGACCAAGAGTGGGAATGAGAATACTCCTTCAAGATAAATAAGTCATCATGACTAATCCAAGAGAAATCTCCTCATAGATCTCTTATTGAACTCACGTTCAACCAAGGTGTAGGCTTCTCGGAATTTCTGCTAAAAAACTTTAACAAGAGTAACAAGCTGATCCAGGTGGATCTTCAGGACCTGAAATTGAAGTGTTCCAATTTTTCTCGGAAGCAATTCCATCGCGTAGAGCACAGAATTTTGAATCCGGCACAATTTGAACAGGTGAAAAAGGAGTCCGTTTGTGCAAGTTATCGTCGGTCAAAGCTCAATCAAAGGCTGGTCAACTCAGCTATCAGGGACGAGAAAAAAGGTGGAAAATTCATTGTCACAGAATTTGGCAAAAGTGGTACCATCGCAAAGAGTCATCGAGACCTTTCCAACGGCTTTCGTTTCATGCAAATCGAACGTCATGTTCGCGAGTTAGAGCCAGTCAAAGTTTCTGGTTGACCAAGGTACAAGTGGTACGGTTGCTGATGTCAGCATGACATCATCTTGCTGACTTGGCTGATGGGTCATCATATGGATGATGATGTGGACCAATGGGGTCATGACATGTGGCAGTCCGTATAGTCCGTACATGTCGACATGGCACGATGATGTGGCAGGTGATTGGACAGTGACAAGGACACGTCAGCACATAGTCATTGTCCGAGTCAGTGAACACATCAGGATTAGTGGCCAATTAGATGTCACCACGTGGCACCCTCCTGGTGTGACACATGGCCTCCCATTCCTCTATGGGCAGTCTGCTGGGTCATTCCGATAAAAAAGGTAAAGGGGATTCGATCCCCTAACCCCCAGGTTACAAGCGCTCACCTCCACCGCTCGGCCGCACAGAATCCTCAACAATATAACTGGCGACGGTTGTTTTTGTTATTGAACATCTGAAAATTGGCTATAAAAATCCAGTAGCTAGGGTTGAACCCTCGACTGCCGGCCTTCCAAAATTATATGCCACCAACATGCTAGCGTAGGTGTTCGATATATTAATGGTGTGAGTTTGTTTTGGCATTAGTTAGGCCTGATTCCTAACTAAAGAAACCTTAAAAGGTTATAAGTTAGGATTTAATCAAAATAGAAAACAAATCTCTAACAAAAGCCAATATGGATAAAGTGAATGAAGGGCTTAGAATATTTGTGATGGGGATTTTGTTTTTATTTTTCCTTATATGGGAGATATAAGGGATTTTATGAAATATTATGGTTTTAACCATAATAAGCCCATGTAATAGTATAAAAGGAGGTGTAAGGGGTTATGTTGAGCATCCAATTCTCGATCCAATTCTTCTCAATTCTTCTCTTCCCAAGCCAATTCTTCTCGTAGCAATTCTTCTTGTAAGCCAAGTATCCCTTGGAGGAATTTTGTAACTTGGCAAAGAATCTGCATTTTTGTAAAAGCTTTTTCAAAGCTTCTTATTGTTCTTCTACAAGGACATCTTGCCGACGTGGGAGTAGTTGTCATAGGTGAAGCTACTTTCTGGAGGCCTCTTGTAAGGTGGAAGCTGACTTCTTTTTGTAACGTGTGGTGTTCCCAAGTCTTGAAGGCAATAGATCGATTCGTTTTCCTAGCGAATCCAGAGACGTAGCCGATTTTTGGTGAACTCTGTTATCATCTTGGTTCTATTCTTTTGTGATTTCTTGCAGTTGTTTTTCTGAGCTTAGTAGATTAGAGATTTGAATTTACATGTTGGATTCTTATCAATAATTAAAAGATCCTGATGTTAGATTGACTATTGTAGTCTTTGAAATCTAACTCATGAACTTTAACGAGCAAGTGCTCAATTCGTTTACGAATCAAGTGGTATCAAAGCAAGTTACTAAGCTCCTTTTGCAGTTAATCACAAGATGGCATCCGAATCAGGTGAAGCATCCATAGTGATGACATCATCAATGGTACGAGAGTTCTTTGAGATGAAGAAGATGATTGAGACTATTTTTCACGATCATTGTGAAAAGTTTGACAAGGTGCAGAGGCTAGAGGAGGCAAATCATCATTTTTAGAAAGAGAATGAAGAATTGAAGAGATTGTTGGAAGAGGCCAATGCGGAGAAGCAAAGGTTGGAGGTCCTGTTACAAGAGTTCACTGAAGAGTGGAACAAGAGGAGTCCTCTTGTATCTAAGAGCAGCCACATTTGCGAGTTTTGTCTGCATTCTAAGGATACATCATCCTCATACTCCCCACTTACCCCACCTGACAGTATGGGGGTCTCTTCAACGACAAATCCAGTGGTCAAGTTTTCTTGTGGCCATGATTGGGTGAATTCTCCTAGTGCAGTAGAGTGTGCCTATTGTCAGCAGATGGAGTACCTTGTGACTCTTAATCTGCCGGTTAGTGACAGTAATTATCTCGAAGTATCTTCTTCCACAGATCAGAAGAAGTTAGCAGAGGATGAGCAGAGCTCTTTTGTGCACTTTGAGAAGCACACAAAAGGTATCAGAATGAAGCTACTAGGAAAGATGGGTTTTAGAGGAAAGGGCCTTGGTGTTTCTGAGGAAGGTATCACTAATCTGGTCAAGGCAAAGAAATGACCATAGAACCAAGGATTGGGATTCAGAAAGGAAATGGGACAATCCTCTAGAATTCAAAATTTCTACACCCACTGTGGCATTAGTGGACATTGGGATGCAAAGTGCTGGAAGCTGCATCTAGAGCTCCATCGTCGATCAAAGTTCATAGAGAGACCCAACCACCAGCATGTTGATGAGATGACAGCGGAGCCAGTGGTTGCTACCACCCTTGAAGCAATCCCAGAGGAAACCAAGCCACAGCCTGAGCAGCCAGTAAAGGAGAGTTCCTTCGAATAGCTCCGAAAGAGCTGGGAACGTCGCTCGTCGAACTAGTATATCAACTTGTGTGTGTTTATTATGTGTTTGTAGTGTAATAAATTTGTTTATAAGCTAGTGTGGTTTTTTTATAATAAAACTCATTAAAATTGTTTGTAATAGTTTATTTATGAAGTTGTATTTCTTTCTAATTGAGAATTTGTAAGGCTCTTGGAAGCCATGTCTTGTAATCAGTGGAAAGAGATACTTGATAACTTCTTACTGCAGGATAGCAATTTTTTTTTTTGTAGTTTCTTGTAGTTCCTTTTAGTGCAAAGCTTTAGTTGAAGAGAACTTTCCAAGACAGAGTTGTTGAGAACAGTCAACAATGACCTTGTATGTTCTCAGCTTGAAGACTCAGTGATGGTCATTTCAGGATAAGTCTGAACTCAGTTGGAGTTCTTGAAGGATTTATTGATGACCTTGTTGCTTCAGATGGATGTGACCCAAGTTGTGTGGTGGAGCCTTGAATCAGTTGTTCCAAAGTACAAAGGTGAAGGAATATGTCAGGCTAAGGTGCAAATCCATGCTCGAGTAATTGGAGGAGTAACAGAAGCAAGCCAGAAGAAGGTGAGAGATGAAAAATGTGAACTACCTGTGAGAAGCACTGAGGGATAGGTTTATCATACTCAATTTTTCCTTCTTGCCTTGGGTGTTTTAAATTCCATTTTTGAACTACATTATGAGGAGTTGTGAATTCCTACATTGTTGAAGTGTAAGACCCCAACAGGCAGATGTGGCAATGTGTTCTAGTGATTCAGATCATGGTGAGTGGCAAGATACTGAATGTGAGATTATTGAAGGAACTATACACTTTTGGAGGACTAAAAGTTCTTTAGTGGGGAGGTTTTGATCTAGGTGGATCTTTAGGACCTGAAATTGAAGTGTTCCAATTTTTCTTGGAAGTAGTGCCATTGCGTAGAGCACAGAATTCTAAATCTGGCACAATTTGAACAGGTGAAAAAGGAGTCCGTTTGTGCAAGTTATCATCGGTCAAAGACTAGTCAACTCAACTATCAGGGATGAGAAAAAAGGTGGAAAATTCATCATCACAGAATTTGGCAAAAGTGGTACCATTGCGAATAGCTTGTTGAGACCTTTCCAATGGCTTTCATTTCGTGCAAATTGGACGTCGTGTTCGCAAGTTAGAGCCAGTCAAAGTTTTTGGTTGACCAAGGTACAAGTGGTACGGTTGTTGACGTCAGCATGACATCATCTTGCTGATGTTAGCATGACATCATCTTGCTGACTTGGCTGACGGGTCATCGTACGGATGATGACATGGACCAATGGGGTCATGACACGTGGCAGTCCGTACAGTCAATACATGTCGACGTGGCACGATGATGTGGCAGGTGATTGGACGGTGACAAGGACACATCAGCACACAGTCATCATCCGAGTCAGCGAACACATCAGGATCAGTGGCCAGTTAGATGTCACCACGTGGCACCCTCCTGGTGCGACATGTGGCCTCCCATTCCTCTGCAGGCAGTCTGCTGGGTCGTTCCGATAAAAAAGGTTAAGGGGATTCGATCCCCTAACCCCCAAGTTACAAGCGCTCACCTCCACTGCTCGGCCGCATAGAATCCTCAACAATATAACTGGCGATAGTTGTTTTTGTTATTGAATAGCCAAAAATTGGCTATAAAAAGCCAGCAGCCGGGGTTGAACCCTTGACCACCGGCCTTCCAAAATTATATGCCACCAACATGCCAGCATAGGTGTTCGATATATTAACGGCATGAGTTTGTTTTGGCATTAGTTAGGCCCGATTCCTAACTAAAGAAACCTTAAAAAGTTATAAGTTAGGATTTAATCAAAATAAAAAGTAAATCTCTAACAAAAGCTTATATGGATAAAGTGAATGAAGGGCTTAGAATATTTGTGATGGGGATTTTGTTTTTATTTTGCCTTATATGGGAGATATAAGGGATTTTATGAAATATTATGGTTTTAACCATAATAAGCCCATGTAATAGTATAAAAGGAAGTGTAAGGGGTTATGTTGAGCAGCCAATTCTCGATCCAATTCTTCTCAATTCTTCTCTTCCCAAGCCAATTCTTCTCGTAGCAATTCTTCTTGTAAGCCAAGTATCCCTTGGAGGAATTTTGTAACTTGGCGAAGAATCTGCATTTTTGTAAAAGATTTTGCAAAGCTTCTTGTTGTTCTTCTACAAGGACGTCTTGCCGACGTGGGAGTAGTTGTCATAGGCAAAGCTGCTTTCTGGAGGCCTCTTGTAAGGTGAAAGCTGACTTCTTTTTGTAACCTGTGGTGTTCTCAAGTCTTGAAGGCAATAGATCAATTTGTTTTTCTTGCGAATCCGGAGACGTAGCCGATTTTTAGTGAACTCCGTTATCATCTCGGTTCTATTCTTTTGTGATTTCTTGCAGTTGTTTTTCTGAGCTTAGTAGATTAGAGATTTGAATTTACATGTTGGATTCTTATCGATAATTAAAAGATCCTGATGTTAGATTGACTATTGTAGTCTTTGAAATCTAACTCGTGAACTTTAACGAGCAAGTGCTCAATTCGTTTACGGATCACAAGCAGCAACACATCTCTCATAAGAGAAGTACAAACCCACCTTATTCTTCATGTATCCATGAGTACTAGCAACCGATCATCTCATGCTAAACTCCATCTACATTACTGCACTATCATGAAGTATCAAGCAAATAATCAAAGCATCCAATACACAAAGAAATTACCAGACCATTGTCAAAGCTCCAATCATCTGAATCAGGAACTTATCATGACACCATGATCTACACATCCCCATAGGAGATACCATGCTTCAAGTGACCTCACCATTGTCTCAAGTACAATGCACAATGCCAAAACTCTAGTGCACAAACAAGATTATACCATGACATAAAGAAAATAAACTTAAGAACATCACCTGTCAAGCACCACCAACACCTTAGCCAAAGACTCCAAGCATCCTCCATGGTTCCAAGATGTTGCACATCTTCAAATAATGTCCATGCAAAAGCAAAAGTGCAAGAACCCTTCTGCAACACTAAAGAAGACCATTCACCACCATGTGATGAATTCACAGTCACTGCTAGAGCTCCCACTGAAAGGTGACACCTGAGCTTTCCAAGCATCATGACCAACAGCTTCAAGTTCCATAACTGACTATTCAGGTACTCTATAGTATCTAGCCTCTTATCTCAAAAAATCACACCAATGCACAAGTGACCAACGACAAGGCCAACTAACAAGTCTGCACCAACAATGAATCAATCCTCATGGATAAAGACCACATACAAGTTATCTCACTGCAGCCAATGGGTAGCTAATCCATCAACCACATAACTCGTAGATCACAATCATCGAACATGTAAACCCATCATCACATTGGAAACTACAACACTAAGATTTCAGAGAGAATATCCACATAGACAACATGACTCAAACACTAGATCATGACAAATCTGATTTGCCAATCATGTCCACAATGAGCACCATAATCAAGGAACTTACAAGTACCACCATAGGAATGGTGAGTGACAAATCAAGTACCAACACTCCCATGCAGAGAAGAAATCACACCTTCTCAAACCATGCATAAAGCATGCATGCAGACCTGCAACTATCTCATCCAGCAACACCCCAAAAGACCAGTGTCTAGACAATAGCTTAACAGCAACTCCACATGATCACAATTTTTTCTTAACCGTGTAAAACCTGCAAAACCACAGAGCCATGAAAGTACAAATAATCCTTAGAAAGAAAACAGCAATTCAAAAGAATCCAGGCCCCTTTTAGGCCAACTTTAAACCACCACCATGTACATGCATCTGAGAAAGAGAGAAAGGCTATTTTAGAAGCTTGCAAATCATCTAATGATTTACTCCATAGCCTTCAAGCATTCAAGGTTAATAGGAAACAGTGCCTTCCAACACCAGGAACCACCACCTAGCATAAGCACTCTCTTCCATGACTGAGAAACAGTCTAGGCTTCTCCATAACATGTAGGAGCCTGTCACACAGACACCAGTATGAAAGCTTTACTGTTGCACAGCCACAAAGTAAGAAAATCCACCTCATACTCTAAGGTTATACTGCTACCAACTAGGAGACGTAGATCACAACGTGATCAACTCCTTTTTCCATCTTGACCATCCTTCAAGCTGCATGCTGTCTCAAAATACCATAAGGCTTCCACTCATCAAAGGATCAATCCATCAGTCCATTCCTCCAAATTTCTTCTAGCCTATCAAGCTAAGAAATCTTCATAGGAGAAATATCTAGAACCAACAACCAAAAGAAGGCTCTGATACCACTTGTAAGGAAATTTAGGAGTGCATCTAGAGAAAACTCAATGCAGTAGTGCCTTTGGTAACTTCAATTCGATTTGGTTACCTCAAAGACATGAATAACTATGTCCTAATGTAGAACAGACATAGTTTATTTCCTACATTGATCCATCTAAGAGAATCACATGTAAATTCAATAGCAAGCATTAACAGATTCTACTACACAAACCAACAGTCATAAAAGATGAAACAGAAAACTAGAACACAAAGATTTACTTGGGGAAAATCCTTTCAGATAAAAAACTCCACACTCCAAAGATCAAGCCATTGTATTATTCTACAAAAAATAGTTACAATACCAATTTCAAGCTCTTAGCCTTTTTAGAGTTTACATCTTGTTCATCTGGATACAACTGGTAGCAAACTATTCTTAAGAGATCAAACAAAGCAATTAGGATCATGAGAGATTCCAACAGCTTGACTCTCCCTCTCAATCCTCTACTTCGACCTCATGGCTTTGGCCTTTCGGCCAGCCACTTGGTCCTTACTCTATAGTTCTCTCTCTGGCTCTTTTTGTACTCTTACTTGCACTCTTCTTCAGAACATCCAATGCATACGTATATGCATTCATTCTCAACAATTAGAAAAAATAATTACCAACTTAGCAACATCATCGTAATGAAGATTTTTCCACTCTGGTGTAGATTTTTCCTTCCACACAGAAACGGTTGCAATGGTTCACATTCTGCCTTCTTGGGTTGGTCCACACCGCACCACGTCAGACAGTCTTCACTCAGTCAATAGAGATCAACTTGTGTCACATGTCAGTGAGACACAAGAAGTGTCTCCCCGATGCCACAAGACCTGTTTACATGTTTGTCGCCAAGAGTCATCTCCATCAGCAAGATCGGCGAGACCTCTCACCGACCTCTAGTTGAACTCATCCGCCAATACTATCGCTAAGACATCCAACTATCACCAAGAGGTTATACCAAAGGCTTCAAGTCACACCGAGCACCAAAGAATAGTCGGCAAGACTATCACTCTTCGCCAAGACTTCATAACGATCTCTTCATGTTATACCGAAACACCAGTCGGCAAAACATATCGCTTTCACTAAGACGTTACTCCGAAGTCTCAAGACATACCAACACCTACCATCAGCCAGACATTCCAAATTTGCTAGAAGATCATATCATGGTTCCAAATTCATACCAAAACTTCTGTTGTCCATTGCATCCCTATCGGCATCCATCTGACAGTCGGCAAGACTTCCCTCTATCACTAAGAGGTTACAACGATATTCACATTTCACCCCGAAGACTTCTGGTCGCCAAGAGTCACACCGAAGACATCTGATAATTGACAAGACATTCGTCTTTCGCCAAGACGTTACACTGAGCCTTCAAGTGTTACATCGAAGTTACATAGCCATCGACGAGACCATCGTAGTTCACCAAGACCTCTCATCAAGCAAACATGTCTTACCGAGTCGGCAAGACTTTTGTCTTTCGCTGAGACTTCATACCGATCACCTTATGTTACACCGATGACCCCTAACACTATCGCTGAGACATCTCCCAATCACTAAGAGATCATGCCGATAGGAACAAGTCATACCAATTTCTTCATCAACTAGACAGACCGAAGGTCATGTCGATATTGGCAAGACTTACTATCATCGCCAAGACTTCTCATCGAGTCCCTTGAGTTAGCCCGAGTGTATACCATCGGTGAGACATTCCTCAGTCGCCAAGAGATCTTCCCGAGAGTTCAAGTCACCCTGAAACTGCTTATCGGTGAGACTTTTCCCAGTCACCATGACTTCCTACCGAATCCTTTTGTTATCCCAAACTATCTTTCACCAAGAGTCATAGCGAACTCGAAGACCATACAATCGGAAAGACATTCATATCGGTAAGACCTCATACCGAAACATAAACCTTTCGGCCAGGTCTCCCTAAAAACATCAGTCACCATGAGTCTCCTCAACATCTGATAGAAACCAACTGTTGACCAGACATCTCCCAGTCAGTAAGAGATTTCCATGAGCCTCCTTGTCATAGCGATAGGTCCATTCAGCAAGACATAAGTATTGTCTTAGTGACATGAGAAATACACAATCTGCTAGTCGGCCAGACAATAGAAATGTCATAGCGACTATGCTTTCTCAACATTTGTTTCATCCATATCACTTGAGTACAGTTAGTTGCAACAGCAATGTATTATGCTTCAATAGTAGATAGAGAAATGGAATTCTGCTTTTTGCTCAACTAAGAAACCAACTTCTTCCCTAGGAAGAAAGCACTGCCACTAGTACTTTTCCTATCATCTACATCTCCAACCCAATCTGCATCAATATATGCATTCAAAGTGAGATCATCATCCTTTGGATACCAAAGTCAATTGTTCCTTTCAAATATTTGAAAATTCTCTTCATAGTAGTCATGTGTGATTCCTTTGGATCAGCCTGAAATCTAGCAACCATACATACAACATTCATAATATCTGGTCTAGTCTAAGTTAAATAGAGAAATCCACCAATCATTCACTTGTATCTAGTTTGATTCGCCTTAGGAGAATCATCATTCTATGTCAACTTACATTTGGTCACCATGGGAGTACCAACAGGCTTTGAATCATCCATTTTGATCTTCTTCAACAATTCTCTCACATATTTGGACTAAGATATGAAGATTCCCTTGTCTAGTTGAGTAACTTGTAATCCTAAAAAGAACTTCATCTCTCCAATCATACTCATCTCAAACTCATCCTTCATCTCATCAGCAAACTTCATACATAGATTGTCATCTCCTCCAAAAATAATGTCATCAACAAAAACTTCTATAATTAACTCCTTATCATGATCTAATTTGAAGTATAAGTTGATATCAACAGTACCTTTAGTGAATCCAAGCTTCAACAAATATTTGTCCAATCTAGCGTACTAGGCTTTAGGGGCTTACTTAAGTCCATACAAAGCTTTCTTTAATCGGCAGACCATATCTTCCTTGTTAGTTAGCTAAAATCCATATGGCTATTTAATGTATACTTCTTCTAGTTCTCCATTCATAAATGTTGACTTCACATCCATCTGATAGACTTTTTAATCCTTGTATGGAGCATAAGCAATAAATAACCTAACAACTTCAATTCTAGCAATAGGGGCAAAGGTTTCTTCAAAATCAATACCTTCCATTTGAGAATACCCTTTGCATGCCAGTCTTGCTTTATTCCGAACCACTTCACCTTGTTCATTTAGCTTGTTCCTAAACACCCATTTAGTACCAATCACATTTTTGTCTTGAGGCCTGGGAACCAATATCCATGTGTCATTCTTTTCAATCTTTGTTAGCTTTTCCTTCATAGCTTCCAACTAGTGTTCATTGTGACAGGATTCAGTGACATTTTTAGGTTCAATCGTGGAAATCAGAGAATATTCTTTTGTAATCTTTCTTCTAGTTTGCACTCCTATATTCTTATCTCCTATTCATGATTTGATTTTCATAATGATTTAGCCTTACATATCTTGGAGTTTTGGGACATTCTTGACCTTCTGATTCTTCTTGACGTGTTTTTGCTTCCTAACTGACTTGATTTACCAGAACCAATTAAGGTTGCTTTACTGGAACATATGGAATAATCTAAAGTAGATTTTGTGTCTGAGAATTATTTCCTTTGCAAGTATTGTCTTCATCTAATTCATATCCACAATATTTGGACAATTTGATAGAGTCCTCATCAACTCTAACATTTGCACTTTCAACCATTTTTCTCAGTCTTTTGTTATAGCACCGGTATGCCTTGCTTTTAGTGGAGTAACCTAGGAAATCCCTTCATCGCTTCTTGCATCAAACTTACCTATATCACCATATCTCTTGATATAACACTTACTTCCAAAGATCTTGAAATACTTAACGGTTGGCTTATAACCAAACCATAACTCAAAAGGGGTCTTACCAGAATTACCATTAACATTTACCTAGTTCAAAGTATACACGGTAGTGCTTACTACTTCACTCCAGTACATTTGAGATACATTTCCTTCTATCATCATTGTTCTAGCAGCATCCAAAATTGTTCAATTCTTTCTCTCTGCAACTCCATTATATTGAGGGGTTGGGGGAGAAAATAATTATCTCTTGATTCCATGCTCTTCACAAAAAGAGTTGAACTCCCTGGAGGTGAACTCACCATCTCTGTCAGATCTCAGGCACTTGATTTTCAGACCTTTCTCATTCTCTGCCATAGCCTTAAAAATTTTGAACTTCTCAAATGCTTCACATTTTTCTCTTAAGAAGGAAACCCATATCATTCTAGAGTAATCATCAATAATCAACATAAAGTACCTTTCTCCATGAATACTGCTGACTTTGGAGGGACCACAAAGGTCAATATGTAGCAACTCCAGCAAATTATTTGAATGAAACTTTTTTCTCCAAAAAGAGACTCTAGTTTGTTTACCCATCTGACATTCCTTACAAATTATGTTAGCAAACTTTACTAACTTAGGTAGATCTCTTACTGATTGAGTAGAACTTATCTTGATAATGTTGTCAAAATTTACATGACACAATCTTCTATGCCATAGCTAGCTTTCATCTACTTGAGCAATTAAACAACTCCCACTAGCAGTAGTCAGGTGAAAGATATTACCTTTTGTCTATTTACCAGTAGCAATCATATTCCCAAAACTTCCTTGTATCTTGCATCTTCCATTTTTGAATTGAAGATCATAGCCCTTGTGCACCATCTATCCTACACTCAACAAGTTGTGCTTCAATCCTTCAACATACAAGACATCATCAGTGTTATCCTTACCACCAAGACAAATAGATCCTCTGCCACGAATCACACCAACATTGTTATCACCAAATCTTACAACCCAACCATCATACTTCTCTAGACTCACAAATTTTATTTTATCACTAGTCATACGATGTGAGCATCTACTATCCATGACCCACTCATCTTTTTCTTCAACTCAGGCTACAAGAGCCTTTTCATCTTTAGCGAATTCAGTAGCCACATGATTATCTTCAATGGTAGCAATGAAAACACATTCATCTTCATTTCTATTGTCTTTATTAAACTCATCATCAATCACTGCTTCTTCAACAAAGTAACATCTCTTTTGGAATCTAGACTTCTTAGGCTTAGATCTAGGAACTCTTTCAGGACACCTTGATGCAAAATGACCTATTTTACTGCAAGAGAAACATTTAATAGGAAATACATCTTCATACTTACCTTTTCCTCTACCTTCTTGTTTTGCAATCAATGCTTCCAATTCTTCTACCTCTTTTTATTTATCTTCAAGTTGTTTCATTTCTTCATCATACTTGGATAATTTTATGGAACATTCTCCTAAACCATATCTTTTCTTGTTACTTCTAGATATAGTAGCCTTGAATGTTGATTCATTCTTCGGTGCAGATTCACCAAATTCACTTATTTCAAAAGCAGCAAGCTTGCCAACTAGCATGTCTCTTGATATCTTTGTTACTGATCTGATTTCTTCAATAGCATGAGCTTTCACTTTGTAGGATGGAGGAAAGGATTTGAGTATCTTAGCCACAATTTCATCCTCATCCATAGAACCACCGACAGATCTAATACCCATCACTATCTCATCTACTCTCTGCATAAAAGAAGTGATATTTTCATCTTCACCCATCTTCAATTCGCATACTTGCCTTTCAAGCTTTGTAACTTAGCCATCTTCACCTGTGCATCTCCTTCATACAAAGTTTCTAGCTTTGTCCAAATTTCATGAGTTGTCTACAATCCTATCACATTAGCCATCTCTGAATCTGTCAGAGCACTCACCAGAGCTTCAATAGCCCTAATATTATTTCCTGCATCTTTGATCTCATTAGCAGTGGAGGAACCATTTTGGGGAATAACATATGGATCTCTTGTATTCTTCCAGAAAGGTTCACCAATACATCTTAGATGACATTGCATCCTAACCTTCCATAGTGAGAAGTTAGTTCCATCAAATCTTAGACTTTCCTTCTTGAATGTTGCCATCTCGGATCACCTCAATCTTTTAGAATTCTTGAGAGGAACTTGCTCTAATACAAATTGTTGGCAAAATAAGGACACACAACTGAGGGGGGGGGTCAATCAGTTGTGATAGAAACTTAAACTTTTCTTACTTAATCTTAGATCTGATGAATAAGAAATTAACCATAAGCAATTAACACATCAAAGAGATAGAGAACACCAAGATTTCTTACGTGGAAACCTTGTTAGGGAAAAAACCACGATGGATGTCAGTCCACAAGATTATACCCTATTAAAAGTATAATGAGAAATAATAAGGGGAATGCACATGCATTCAAACACACTGCCTAGAGCTCACTGCTCAAATACAAAAGAGGACTCACTGTACAACAATACAAAATAGGATTAAAATCCAAAGAATACGAACTGAGAAAATAGCTTCTGCACAAGCCTAATTATAGTTCCAATTAATCTTAGAAAACCTTCTTCACACTTCGCTCAATCTTCTTCACACTCTGCTTTGCAATCGAATGATAGAAACACTATTTGCACATTTACACTTTCTCTGGCATACATTCACACTTATGCACACACCGACTTCACTCAACCAATCGCTCTTATATATCCGCAACATGAGATTCAATCACAACTTAGTCACCTAGGAAAATAAAACATATTTACAATGTCAACCCAAATTTACAAATAAATTTTTCATGTGAATCCCCAAAGGTTAGGTACAACATAATGGAGACCCAAATTTACATCTCCAACATAAAAAGACTTTAATTGATTTCACCACGAAGATCCATAACATGCTGCCACCAACATGTCAGCTAGGAACATGGAAAACTAAACATGTGCAAGAAAAGATCTTCAACCACAAGCTCTCTGAATAATGTGGACATACCACAAAGATAGAGAATGATCTAGAGACATCAGAAAACACAAAGAAATAATAGAGAAGCATCTACAACAACTAAGATTAAGAGAATTACACAAACTTCATTCAGTAACACTAACAGAGATCACAAAAACACTGTCAGACCACAACATAATCAAAACTTCATGCAAACCTCTGAAACTTCTGGTAGATGATCTAGAAACATTCAAAAATAAACCCTTTAATACACACTAGCTAATCTTCAACGTACAGAACAAAACACCTTCTTGACTTGCACAGTTCCACTGGGAACCTAGAACAATTCCTTTTATAATTTTCTCAATATCCTCAACATATACAACCTTTAATACACCAAATTCTAATAGTGTTGAGATCAATTACAACCACATATCAGCAACCATATCCACAACATCCAACATCTTCTCCTTTACATGAATTTTGAATCCTTCTTTCTCTTTCTCCACCTCGACTTCACTGTCTATATCTACAATATCAATCTTGCCCTTTCCACTTGTCTTTGCTTGAGAGACACCCATTTTTCTCTTTCTGGTCAGTGGTTCTTCTTCTTCTTCATTGTCTTCCTTTACATCAACACTTACATAATTTTCTCTTGTTACCTTCACTTTGACTCTCCTCTTTTATGAAAAAATTTGTTGCTTCATCGGAGCACTCTTTTCTTTCATAGGCACACATTGTTGTTTTACCCGAGCACTAGTTGTCCTTCCTTTTAGTACCAACAATAAGTTTAGTCTCGAATGACTTAGGGGCAACTAGAGAGGGGGTATTTTTTCTAACTGCTTGTAGACATCGAAAATATACAGATTGATATCGCACACTCGATCCTGATCTACTAACATCACCTCATCTTGAATTATCCCTCTATCTAACCATTTAATCAGATAGCCTTATTTGATTAGAGTCATCATAATTCTCCTTTTAATTAAATAAATCCCTCGATTTAATTAAATCATTTTCTTTGTGTAATTAGCTAGGTCATTTCATCTTTCTATCTTTATTTAATTAAATAAACCATATTATTTGATTAAATCTCTAAAGTTCATCTAATTAAATTAAATAAATCAAACATTTATCTAATTTAATCTAACATCACCCCCTTTGGTTAAATATATCAAAATATTTATTTAACTAGGTCTTAATCATTTTCATCTCTTTTTGATTTATTTTAACCCACAAATCTAAATCAAATAGTCAAATCAGCTAATCTCCTTTAAATTAATCAAATCCTGATTAATCTTAGTTTTAATCCATCAAATCCTCTAGATTTTCCAACTTGTACATAAAAATCAATTTAATTGATTTATAAATCATCTATTTTCATTCAAAAAGGTATCAAAGATGGAATATTCTTCAAATTTGAAATCTCCCCCCAAAAGTACTTGTCCATCCAACAAAGCATTTAAAGATCTTACATTGTCTCTTGTACATGTCTCCCACTTGGCATTTAACTCATCTTTCATCCCACCTAAACATGTCATCTCATCAAATTCAAATTTCAAACTTGCACATGGATCAAAATGTGCTCAACCTCCATCCTATCAAATGTTAACAAGTGGCACCTTGCCATTGGTTGAATGTTAGTCCCACATTGCTTCATTTTTGGCATTCATCCATCTTAGCATTCTATAAATGAAGAGATTATCCTTCATTTTATCCATCCACCAATTGAGTAAACTTACTATACTCAAATTTAGAACAATTTTCATCCATACTTTTGAATCCATGGCTAGGTTATGAAGGTTTTTTTCATCATGGAGCACACTTGAATCTTCAACAAAGTGGATCACCATCACCATTCATCATAAAAGCTTGCAAAGGAGTTGGGTAAGGGACAATTTCCACATCAAATTGGAACCAACTCCCCCATAAGATCAAGAGTTTGCATGTTCTCAATAGGATTTAGCTTATTTTCATCTTCTTTCATTGTGTTCTTGTTTTATTTCTATTTTGAATATGGTTAAATGGATTTTACGGGGAACCTCTATTCTAACTTGCATTTGATCTTATTAATGTGTTCATTTGTTGTGTTCTTGCAGGTATTAGGATCTAGGTTCAAATTTTGGCACTAGAAGGAGGGCAATCTCACATTCCAATCACATTTTTTGTCAAAATTATGCATTTTTGTTTGTTTATAGGAAACAGCGCCGCTTACAGTCTAGCGGGGCCATATAGCGCTACTCACAGTCCAGTGAGGCCATATAGCGTCGCTCACAGTCCAGTGGGGCTATATAGAACCACTCTGGAATCAAACTGCACCGCTCAAAAATCAAACTGTGCCACTGGAGTCTCTAGCATCACCATATAGTGCCATTACAAAATCAAACAGAGCCCCCATCACAAACAGAACTGCTTGGATTTCTTTCTTTTTCATGCAAACGTAAAATGGCCATATCTTGGTCATTTTTTGGTATTTTTCGAAGCTTTTTTTTTGAAATGGGGTATAATTTCATAAGCTATCCAATGGTGTAGGTTATTATTAACTTTTATAGAGTTAAAATTTTCAAATTCTTACTTAATGTCAAACCACAATGAAACTTGGTCTAAATTTTAGGGTTTTTGTGCTTAATCATTTATCTAACCTTCATATCTTTTTGTTACTTGATGTCATCTAACATTTGGATCTTGTATTGTAGGTTTTAAAGGATCATGGAGCATGGAAGTCAAAGAAAAAATCATTATCACATCATTGTATCAAGTGTTTTTGAACACTTTGGGCAGAAATTATAAGCCCACTTCTAAGGATTTTACCCCTTCAAACTTTTAGGACCTACTAAATTTCTTTTGGGCTCTAAAAAGAACATTTCAATTTTTTGCTACAAAGGGCTAAAATGAACATTAGGAACACAACTTACTAGAGTTTGTTTTTTGGTTAACAATTGAACAAAGCAACTCTCATTTGTCTTTTGGTGCTTAAAAAGAAATCACAATTGCTTTGGGGATCTAAAATGAACAAGTGAAACTTTGTTTTGTGATGGCTTACTTAAACTAACCTCATTGAAAAAGGACGTATGTGCTTCTCTCGCGCTTTATAGTGATCTTGAGAATCAAAAGGCCTTTTTCATGATTTTAGGTTAATACAAAGCAATCACCTCCACACTTCAGTTTGGGTTTAAAAAATTGAACAAAATTTTGTGCGAGTGTGAGTGGGGGAATTATTGTGTATATTCTCTCTCTTTTTTGCCAACAAATATTGATCGAGTTAGGAATATTGTTCTTTATTCGCTTTTGTTTATCCTAGAGGGCTTTCCTTGGGGAAAAGGTACTCACCCAAGAGAACGACTCAACTAGTAACACTCTAAAGCCAAGAGTATTTCCAACTGGTATATAAATGTGGGTATTGGAGTAAATGCCAATATCACGCGGTTGATTCTGACAAGATGGATCTAAAAGGGGACTCTTCCCATATGGGTCAATCTCCATGAACGGAAAGTCCTTATTAAAACCCATGTGCTAGAATTTTTCAAAATCTTTTAATCTATTTTTTGGTACAAGAACACTTGTTCTAAAGCCACCCCACACATTTACAGTCTTTTAGTAGAAATGGAAAGCATGCCATGGGAGTTTCATGGGTGTTGATGCTTGGCTGCCCCGTATAAGTGAGTGTCATGAAGGGGAGCTAGTGGGGTCAAGCATCTAACCATTCGCTAAAGATAAGCATAGCTGGACTTGTCCAAGTGGAAATCTAACAAATATTGTCTTTCACATCCATAGGGTTGTACTTATTCTTGGTGGAAAAATGTTTTTCTTGTTTGAAAACATCTTGAAAACAAACACTTAACATCATCATGAAAATTTCAAACCGTTTAGGATACAAATACAATTGACTCAATCCATGTGTTATTGCTTTCCCTTGGGAGTTACATCCTTAGAGGTTTCTAAACACTTAGGATTACATCTCAATTTTTCTACTAAAAATCAACAATAGGTAACCCTTGCCTTGAATTCATCAAATTTCCACATAACATACTTTGTGGGATGTGAAGAAATTAAGACATTGGAAATCTAGTTTGGAAAACCTAATCAAATAAGTGTTTGTGCTAAAAGAAATTCACTAATCAAGACGAAATCAATTGAACCCCACACATGTGTTTGTGTATCTTTTGTCTTATGGTATTTTGAGTAAACATTGATCTTTTTGGTTTGAAGGGAAAAGCATGTTCTTCAAAACCTTGGCCTTGTAAACAAGTCCTTCTTAGGTTCATTTAGGATCAAAATCAAACACTTCATCCATTTCGAACATTTATCATCCCATCCCACAAGCAACTTTGTATCTTTGGAAATATTATTATCTAGACTTGGGTACATCCTTAAAACAAATCAAAATCACCTTGTTTAGTTAGGAGTATGGGAATGCATCCTTTCTCATACATTTAATTAAATTAGCAATCCTTTGAAAAAGTTCATCCTAAGATCACATCTAAAATCTTAGGGTTTACAAGTTCATTATCCAAATCCAATCAAACCAATCAAAATCAAACCCTAAGTCTAGCATTGATCCAAAATCCCTAAACATTCAACACTCATCATTTACCCCTTTCATCCTTCATCTCGTCATTGGTCCTAAGAACCTTAGAGGTCATTTTTTTCAACAAGGTCAAAACACAAGAGGAACATGGAATATAAACTTGATGCATACATCATGAGTAATCCAAGTCAACTAAGCTATCAAAGCCTTACAATGTCAATTGATTATCAACACTCACATCTATACAAATTGTACATGGGATCATTACCTTCTACAAATGTCAAAAGCACAACAAATGTGAGTCTACCCAATCTAAATCTTGGAACACCTTTTCCGATGGTAGATTTAAATCAAATTCCAAACTTACAAGTCTATCCACCAACCAATCAATGCATTAGTCTTCAAATGAACAACATCATCCCGCCAAATCCATACATGCCAAATATGAATGTACCAAGTACAACTTTACCAAACATGAACATTTTGAATACAAACTTGGAAAACTTTGGGATAGATATGTTTGTGAATCATACAAATGTTGTTCAATGTCCAAACAAGATGATAACAAATCCATGTATTAATCCAAGTCAAGGTAACATTGGTAACACCATGCAAAATCAAAGTTACCTAAATCAAGGCAATGTGATTCCCAACACCAACAATGATCAATTCCAACCCATAACACCAAATTTGAACATCATCCCAAGTCAGAACATTATCCAAAGTCAATTTTTCCATGATCCCATACAAATACAACAAGTATGCATCCCAAATTTTCTTGAACAAAAGCCAAATCAACTATATCAAGGGAGTCAAGATCGAAATCAAGATCAAATTTGGCAAGATCAAATTGCTACACTTACCAAAATAGTTGAGTCATTGTGCCAAGAGACATCTCCACCACCATTACCCATATCAACATCATTCCTTGGTTTAGGGCTTCCCCCTTTACCTAGCACCAATCACTCCATCCAAATCAATCCACCTAACACTAATCAAGCCATCACATCAAATCCTTCGAATATACCATTGAAATCACACCAACAAATGGTATCTAATCAAATGACAACATCAATCTTGACAAATCAAATATGGTCTCCCAAAGACCTATCACCTCGGTCATTCTGACCATTCCTATCACCTCGATCAATCCCATCATATCTCAAACCCTCATGATCACTCCAAACATATCTCAACAACTTGTCACTACATCCAACACAATTCCAAATCCACCACCACTACCACCAAAACCAAACACAGCAAGACAATATAACATTGCGCTAAAATCTCACCAGGCCTACCAAAAGGCCATCCAACAATATCTATCCACACAAAAAGAAACACAAGCTCAACAAGTGCAACAAGCCTCTCAAGCTGCCCAAGCCTCTCAAGCTACCCAACAAACACAAGAACAAACATGAAAAATTATAACTATTGGGGATAACAATGAACATTCAACCACTTGTGATAGCATTGACAATCTCCCCACAACAATTGCTGAAAGCAATGATCAAGATCTATCCATCAAATAGAACATTGAAGATTTTTCCACCTCATCCAATGATCAAATTAACATACATCAAGAATCACTTTTCAATCATGATCAAAATACACCAACAATACCCAACAAGGATCCAATCAAAGAAATGTCAACATCATTCAACCTTATGGTTGAAGACATTGGAAATACCTTCACCACAATTTTTAAAAACAACGATCAAGATCTCTACATCAATGAGCACCTTGAAGATGTTTCCACCCCATCCGATGATCAACTCACCATACATCAAGAGCCACTTTTTAGTGATCTATTTCAAGGAGTGTTAGAATTATTTGATCCCATTGACATAATCTATGATCCATTGCCCAATGATCATATTGAAAATATCTCTACATCACCTGATAAGTTACAAGACATATCTCAAGAATTTATGCCAAAGCATGATCAACGTCTTTCACCAAAGTCTAGCAATGGTCCTTTCCAAGACATATTGACCCCCTTTGACCTCATGGTTATAGATGTTGAACGAATCCTCAACTCAACACTTGATCCAAGTCCACTCAAAGATCATGAGGATATTGAACCACTTACCATGCCTAATGATGATGTCCAAGAACCCTTTGTAAGCAATCCATCCTTTGAAACTGACCCATGTCAAGAACTTGATCCAAAGCATGTTGAAAGAAATTCTAAAATCATTCAAGATCAAGAGTTTGTATCTCCAAGCTACTACAATGGTCTAATGGATACTCTCCTATCTATACAAGATGATCATATCCATGTAGCACATACCCCTCCATCTACCCATGAGATGCTTTTTGCAGATGGACACGTAGATGATCTTAATTCAGAACAGGATTCCTTTACTCCTAATAATATTACACAAAAAGAGCAGGTTCTTGATTCCTACAGTCAAACAGATTTGTCAACATCAGGATCAGATATATCCCAAATTCAGACTGAGGACATCAAGTATGAGGATATCCAACATTATCCACTCAAGGAAACCAGTCAGATAGAACAGGATGTTCTGGAGTCAACAGAGCATTCAATTGAAATAACATCATCTACAGTGGTCATTTATCAAAGAATGCATTCTAAACAAGAGCTCTCAGAACAGGTGGAATCAAAGCATGAAGGTACTACTACCACCATACTGGGGTCAACTATGTCTCAAGCAAATGTCAACATAGAGAGCATGAAGAATCCTTATGATGAAACCAATGCTAATACTACAACTAGTCATGTCATGAATCTTCATCCACCCATCACCCCATCCACAAATTGGGACCAATGTCAAAAGAATGGTTTGAATCAAAGTATGAATAACATTATCAAAGCAAAAAAAGCCAATGAGCACAATGGACAAATCAAATACACATGGATACCAAAGAATACAAAGAAAGATTATCCCTATAAAACTCCATCAGTCAAAGAAACTATGGGGAAAAACAAAAAAGGGAAAAGTATCCATCAAAAAATATCCACAAAAGAAAAAACAAGCTTTTCAAGCAATGTACAAAGTGTATCAAGCAGTTGGTCCCAATTCCATGCACACTTTCGTATCTACCCATCATTGCTCATCTTCCCAAGTTTGGAGAGTCAAAGGTTCCAAACTATCAACCAATCCATCTCCTACCCCTAAATACACTCCATCCACATCTTCACACATGATATCCAATTCTCATATTGACCATGTATTGGCAACAACCCTTCATCATAAGGATCCAGAAGGCACTCTATTGCGATGTGCACACAAAGACAAAGTTAACTCTAGTATCGACGAAGCAGATCAGGAATCTCAAAAGTTGCATTCAAGTGCATGTATCTTAGCAAAGAAACTTCTTCAGATAGGATATCGATGGCACATTATGACAGGGGCATCTACATTAGCAACACCTTGTGATTCAGTACGAGATTAAAATCTTTCAAAAAAATTAATAAAAAAACAAAAAATATAAAAATCCAAAAATATCAGAAAAAGGATTGAAAACAGTAAAGATAAAAATTGTCCTCTAGTGAAAACCACTATGGTGGAGCTTTGGATAGGTACCATGATGAAAACTTGGTAAATAGGTGTCATGTGTAGAATTGAGCATCTACGTGCCCCAGTTCAGGTGAAATCATCTCATCCTATCCATAATAAATCCAACATTCCATCCATCTCAGCCATAATAAATCCATTTCATCCATGAGCCATTTATCCAATCCATCTTTATCCGTCTGCATCCATCATCCAAGTTATCTTGATCTTGATGAAATTTTGGAGCACACTTTATGCTTGCTTACGGTAAACATCTTGACATGGGTCATTTTCATTGATCCTATCCTATCCAACGTTATCTGAGCCATGAAGCATTATCCAATGAATCATTTTGCCATATAAATGCCTTATCTTATTGCAAGGTAATCCTTGGAATCCTTTGCATGCTTTCCATATTCATCCATCCATACACCTATCCAAGCATCCATCCATGACATTCCATACATTGCTAGACACTAGGGGCAGATATTTACATATTGTTTCGAGAATAAATCTTGATCTATATCCTCCAACTTATGTGGTGATCCAAACATTTGCAAATGTGAAATCAAAATGGTCAAATCATTTGTGATCCGAAATCCAAATCACTAGCTCATGGCACATTTTGATGAAAAGACCTTCCTTATCAAACTTCATCTTTTATCAAGCATCAATTTGAGTAATCACTATCAATTGCATCTAAGTTGCACTTCAAACATCACATCAAATCATCTAAACATCTTTTGTTCCAAACCAAGCTTCAACAATCCTAATCAATCAAATCCAATCAATCCATAATCTTGGGATATCCTTCCCGATCATTGTGTTACTTAACACTATACTTGCATTGTTGTGCATCCTCAACAATGTTATCATCATCAACCCTGACCAATCAAATCCTTGCATTGTTGTGTATCCTCAACAATGTTATCATCATCATCAATCCATCAATTTGATCAGTCAACCTTAGCTTGGTCTTCAACAAAATCCCAAATAGAGAACTGATATTGTCACACATATCCATATCCAAATCATCAAAATCATGCGAAAAATCCAAAAACATCAAGAAAAATAGAAAAATCCAAAAACACTCAAAAAAATTAGAAAAAAATTGAAAACATGGAATCTGAACGTCGTCTCTGAGCTTAAATGTAGGCAAGAATAAATCTTTGATCAACCCCCAATACATCAAAATCCAAAAACATTCATAAAATCTTAGAAAACCCCAAAACATTTGAAAAAATTAAAAAAATAAAAACATACCAAAAACAGCCTCAAAACATTCCAAACACGTCAAAAACATCCAAATATTTGAAAAAATCCATCCGTCTCATCTCACTTTCACTCAAAATAATCAATCATCCATGATAAACTGATCATCACTTCATCCTTTGGCAACACAAACAAAAACAAGTACAACAATTGGAAAAAGCAAGCTTCAAACATAAAATCAAAATCAAAGCAACAAACCTTTAAAGCAGGATCAAACTCTTGATCATTTTAAACATGTCAATCAACTTTATATCAATAGCCTATCAATCAACTTATCAACCCATCATCATCCTATACAATGCATGTCCTAGGATATATCATTCTGACAATGGGCATCATTTTGGATATCACCTTGGATTCTTATCCTATCAAAACAAATCCCTTTGGCTAGAGGTATGAAGAACATTGGCTTGTTTGCATAGTTGATCTTTTCTTTTGATTTATCTTATTGCGCTCATTCCAAGGACCTCTCAATGATATCTGAATGAAGGATTTAGAGAGATAGGAATGGGGCAATGATCATTATCCTTTTGTCTGTTGTGCTTGCTGGAAATTCTTGTAAAATAACTTGGCAAATACTTTCTTTGTTAGGTACATATTAGCAAAGGTTTCCGTATGTCAAGTGTGAACAAGAATACTCCTATCTATTTTTCAAGTCAAAGTCCATCGCATTAGGTACAACGCCATCCTGGCTCTTTATACCCGATGCATCGATTCTACATGTGCTATCAAACATAAGGTAATTGGCCCTTTGAAAATCCCAACTCCTCAGCAAGTAATCATCATCATCATCATCTCATGTCTTGTTGGAATCTCTTGTTTTCTTCTATCTCATGCTTTTCACGCTAACATGGTACCATGACAGTTAATCATAAATCACCACCATTGCATCTATCTTGCATCCACAAACCGTCATCATACTACATAATGCATATCATATCATATAGAAAGCATTAATCATACCACATGCATTCATCCCCATCATTGCATAATATAGATTGGTTATTCTAAACATCTCATAAACCATACATTTATCACCATACACATAATCATAAAAGCATCATCATATCATATCATGTGCATCCATATCGTCCATTACATATAAACATCATAATCATCTCATCATCAATAATGTCACTCTCATGGTACAAATTTGGATCAAGTGTGTGTATTATATCAAATAGGCATGAGGCTAGCCATGGCTAATGACTGTCTACATCATCAAATCTATCTACATCAAATATTCAAGTTGAACTGATCTTGAACCTCTTTTTCGAGAGATCGACCTTCAAATCAAACCTCTTCGCCTGATCTCTCAAGGGGGCAATATACCAGCGTAATTCTTCATTCGCTTGGGTAGCAATGGGGCATCTGAAAAAATTAGAGAAATTTTGACCTTTAATCATGGCAAGGTTATTCTTTGAACCAACACAACAAGTGCATCGCTTCAAAGAGGGGCAAAATGTAGACATCGAAAATATACAGATTGATATCGCACACTTGATCCTGATCTACTAACATTGCCTCATCCTAAATTATCCCTCTATCTAACCATTTAATCAAATAGCCTTATTTGATTAAAGTCATCATAATTCTCCTTTTAATTAAATAAATCCCTCGATTTAATTAAATCATTTTCTTTGTGTAATTAGCTAGGTCATTTCATCTTCCTATCTTTATTTAATTAAATAATCCATATTATTTGATTAAATCTCTAAATTCCATCTAATTAAATTAAATAAATCAAACATTTATCTAATTTAATCTAACATCACTCCATTTGGTTAAATAAATCAAAATATTTATTTAACTAGGTCTTAATCATTTTCATCTCTTTTAGATTTATTTTAACCCACAAATCTAAATCAAATAGTCAAATCAGCTAATCTCCTTTAAATTAAAATCCTAATTAATATTAGTCTTAATCCATCAAATCCTCTAGATTTTCCAACTTGCACATGAAAATCAATTTAATTGATTTATAAATCATCTATTTTCATTCAAAAAGGTATCAAAGATGGAATATTCTTCAAATTTGAAATCTCCCCCCAAAAGGACTTGTCCATCCAACAAAGCTTTTAAAGCTCTTACATTGTCTCTTATAGGTCTCCCACTTGGCATTTAACTCATCTTTCATCCCACCTAAACATGTCATCTCATCAAATTCAAATTTCAAACTTGCACATGGATCAAAATGTGCTCAACCTTCATCCTATCAAATGTTGACAAGTGGCACCTTGCCATTGGTTGAATGTTAGTCCCACATTGCTTCATTTTTGGCATTCATCCATCTTAGCATTCTATAAATGAAGAGCTTATCCTTCATTTTATCCATCCACCAATTGAGTAAACTTACTATACTCAAATTTAGAGCAATCTTCATCCATACTTTTGAATCCATAGCTAGGTTATGAAGGTTTTTTCATCATGGAGCACACTTGAATCTTCAACAAAGTGGATCACCATCACCATTCATCATAAAAGCTTGCAAAGGAGTTGGGAAAGGGCCAATTTCCACATCAAATTGGCACCAACTCCCCCATAAGATCAAAAGTTTGCATGTTCTCAATAGGATTTAGCTTATTTTCATCTTCTTTCATTGTGTTCTTGTTTTATTTCTATTTTGAATATGGTTAAATGGATTTTATGGGGAACCTCTATTCTAACTTGCATTTGATCTTATTAATGTGTTCATTTGTTGTGTTCTTGTAGGTATTAGGATCTAGGTTCGCACTGATATTCTTTTATTGGGGGAACCTCCCAGAGGACCAGATGTGCTTTTGGATTTTTCCACATCATCACTAGATAAGCCCATCATCTCTGCAACATATGTTGCCATCTTCTCTACAGTCTTCTTGATCTCTTTTTCTCTCTTCTCCTTGTGCACTTTATTGGATTTTTCTTCATAAGTGTCATACCTTCTTTCTTTTGGGTCTCTAGGCATGCTAACCATGTGATCCACTAGACCAACAATTACATCCTCTGCAACCTCATATCCCATTTCAGGGATCCATAGAGTTCTTGGTTCCACAACTTCCACCATGCAATAGTCTTTTCTCACAATTAGAATAATCTCATTCTTATGCTTCTCGACCACACTCTTCAAAATCCTTTTTTTTCTTACATATTTTCTTGGAATCTCTTCAAGAATCCTCGTAATGCTTTCTTTTGGGTGTCTACATCACCTAATCTCATTAAGTGGTCTTTGATTTGAACAACCAATGGTATTTCCTTCAACCATAAAACATTCCTAGTTCTAGGGAACTCATTTAGAAAGTAAAATAGAAAGAAAATGATAAAAGTCCCAAACCGAATGGTGTATTGAGAATCCTTGATCTTCTGTAGGTTCTCTAACAACTATGATCTGAGTAGTTCACACAGATAATAATCTACTCCCTTCTTTACCATCTCATATGTGGTATGAATTGTAGTTTTTGACACATATTTTTCTCTATTTGTGAAGAATATCTTGTACCCAATCATCATCGATGCATATTTTACTATAGGGTCTTTAATGTCTTTGACAATTAGTGCTCTCTTGTCAAATTTGGCACCTGTTAGCTTCATCACTACTTTATTTTTCATTGACTTGAGTGTCAAAACTAGTCTGGTTGAAGATAATATTGTTACAACCCTAATCACCTCTTTATTAATCATATGCGATATATCCAACTAGATAAACTTGTCATGAATCCTTCTCAATATATATTTGATCCACTCATCAACATAGAAAAAGATGGGGAAATTATTCTAGACATCATTCTTCTTCTCCATCAAACTCTCAAACTCAAGCTTTAATTCAAAGTTGTCTATGATAAGCTCATTAACCCATACATCTCCTAGCTTAGAGTAGTTATATTCTTCCAATTTTGTATGAATTCAAATCCTAACATCTTTGGTATGCATCAAACCATACATAATACTAGAAAATGCACCATTTAAATCCATCAATATTGACTTATCAGGTTGCCTCTTAAATTTAGGTTGAGTATGATCTACAACCTTGACAACTTGTGGAGTATACATCTTGCAATATTCTTAAAACACTTTTGAAACTTATGGAAAAGTAGAAATATGTCGATACCTTTTGAATCTCTATTGGTTAGGATTTTGTGCATGTATTATAAATCACTTTGCTTTACTCCCTCTCTGCTCTTCTCTCCTCAAATGCTCAATTGAAAATGACTTAAACATATGTGAGATCACTTATAAACCATTTTTGAATGACCTAAATCATATTAAATGCATTGATTTGAAGTTAGACCAAAAGCTGATAAACCCTAATTGTGATAGCACAATCACCTTTAATCACTCTACAAGATTTTGTAGCATAATATTTTCCATCAACATTTTCGCCAATAGGTTAAGCATATAAATCTATACCTTATTCCAATGTGTTGAAGGCATTAGCACCATATTTTTGGTAGGGACTTAAAGAAATTCTGTTAAAACTCCCCCTGAGCCAAACCTCTTCATTAGGTTTCTGGAAGAAATATCTAAACCAAAGGCTAACATAGACTAGCTCTTAACTTTTCTCTCTTCCTTATTTTTCCATATTTTTCTCATTTCCTTCTTCACTTCCACCGGACCCACATTATTTATTGGATCATTCTTCTTCAATGAAATAGAGGGTTTCACATCCGTGCTTTTGCAAAACTTAGCAACATCTCCTATTTTATTACATCTATAACATTTTACATTCTTTTGAACAAGCTTACTTCTACCCATTTTGGATTTACATTGATTATCCCTATGTCCAAATCCATTGTATGCATAATATTAGCCACTGAAATATTGAAACCTCATGCCTTTATTATAGTCATTCAACATCTGATTTCTACATTCACTAGCTCTATGACCAAACCTATTGCATGTAAACACTAACCCAAAAATGATTGAACATTTTGATTTGTTCTGCTTTTACATTGTACAACGTTATGTCAAAACTTATTGCAAGAATAACAATCACCATTAAAATATGGGCATCTTTGTGCATTTGGTTATCTAATTGGTGGTCTTTTGAATTCATTCTTCTAGTTTTAAACCTTCTTGAAACTGCTCTTCTTGTCATTCTTCTTTTCAACATAGTTTGCAGTTTGATCTATCTTTAAACTTTCACCTTTGTAAAACCCTAATCCTTCTTTATCCTTAGATCACTATCATCTCATAAAGCATTGCAGTGATCTTCTTAAATTTGTCTTCTTGAATCTTTTATTTCTCTAGATATGATCTCAAGGTTACAACCTCTTGTTCTAGCTTTGAACATTCTTTAGATTTGTCTTTCAGTTTAAAGCATTTAGGCAATCTTCAACTCTTTTACTTTTCTTCAATTTGTAACTTTAGACTAGTAATAACCTCATTTGATTGCTTGAGCTCCTTGATTTTGTCTGTAGATTTCTTGAGTTTCTCTCTCAATATATTAATGTGCTCATCTACATCACCAAGATCCTTTTTTAGATCTTTGTTCTCAAACTCTACTTTATCTAGATCATCTAGGGAAGTTTTGAGTTCTCCTTCCATGTCAACTATGCAATATTCTTCATTAAATCCTTTAGGGATGATTTCTTTAGGAGGAATATGATAGTTCCTTGTAGCCATGTGTTCAATTCCAAGATCTACCTCAGTGATCAAGCCAATTGAAGGAACCAAGCTCTGATACTAATTGTTGAACACCTAGAATACTAAGAGGGGAGATGAATCAGTATTCTCTGAAACCACTTAAACATTTAAACATTCATTTGAAACATTATATTCAATTTGTAGTAAGGAAAGAAACCTTGAAAGTAATCATCAAAGCACATAACATATGAACACCATACTTTTACGTGAAAATCCCAAAAAAGCAAAAAACCATATGGTGAGGATTAGCTCACAATATATTATAACTAGTCATAAAATATTGCAGAATGGCTCACTATCTTTTGGACTCACTATCTAAAGGACTCACTATCTAGAGAATAAGAGAAATAGAAGAGAGAGGTGGCTCACTGCAAAAATTTGAATTGCTCATAGTGCATCTACAATATGTAGGAGATATAGTTCCACTGAAGTTCAAAATATTGAATCAACACACTTTATACTACACCACTTTCACACTTTTCTCTACTTTATGTTCACATCACATTCACACTATATTCACATACTTTGTATTACATTACCATTCATTTCTCTACAACACCCAAAATGATCTTACATTTATACCCATTACATCCACACACATTTACAACATCAATTAGGTTAGCCTAATTAGATGAACTATGCAATACAATAACTTGTCAACTCAAGATTCAAACAAACACGCTTCACACCATAATTAAAAAAATTAATGTATCCAAATAGGTTGGAGGAGACCTATAATAACTCCCATAAGACTGATCAATACTTCCTTTAACTTTGCATGACCCCAAAATCATTAGATTGGCACCACTGGTAAAGCAACACTGAAATACACCAGTTGATCATCCATAATCTGGCACTCAAACCTCCACAACACTTGCCACTTGGATCATAGATTCTACTGACACTTCTAAACACTCCCCCCCACACACACACACACACTAATTGACCTTTTAGATACTTTCTTGTATATTCAACAAGGCCATACTCTAGCCACCACATTCAAGTATAGTTGTTCAATATATTTATATTTAATATATCTATACTTACAATTTTGAAACTATAATAGCCACTCTAATTATCCTACCTATGAGTTGAATTGCAAAATATATTTTTTTTCAACTAAATATTATATATTATCATACTTAATAATAATTATACAATAAAATGAATAAAAAACTAATTTTGTTTAGCATATTTGTTTTATTAAAATATTTTAGGTGAATGTATTATTTTAATATTATTTATTACTTAAAATTGTTATAATTACAAAATATAAATATTTAACAACTTAAGCAATTTAAAAATATATAATAAATCGGTTATATTGAATTTTGAATATAATAATGAGTTAAATATATTCCTACTTTTATTAACTGTCCCCCCAAGGATGGTGGGGAAACTAGACTATACCTCATGACTTCTTGCATGCAACAGGATGCTTTAGCCAATCAAGCTAGGCCCACCACCCCATTAATTGTCAAATTCTTAGTATTATATGTTACTTTAATATTTTTTAGTTGAAAACTAAATCCCTTTTCTTCAGAGTATGTGTTACACATATTATTCATTTGTTTAAATTTTAAAAACATGAAAATAATAAATATTATAATAGTACAAGTATAGGATAATATTTATAAATCTTTAACTTATATACAAATTTTATAATATCAATAAATTATAACAATTAATATATTTTTTATGGCATAATAATTTTTTCAATCAAATATTGAATTTGAAGGTTACATGACTTTATCCAAAAAAAAACATATAACATAAAAATATATAAACCTTTATTTTTTTCAAGAATTATAATTAAATATATATTTATTTAAATAAAATATACTTTAATAATTAAAAGATGACATTTAATAGATAATTATCAAAATATGTATGTATAACATTTTTTTTAACCTAAATAATAGTATTTTAAATTTACTCATAAAAATTAAATGCATATATAATAGAGTAGAAAATGCTCTAAAATGACTTCGACAGTCTCGAGAGCCTGCGAAATTTTTTGGCTTGCCCTCCCGCCACTGCGTCGGATCTCCATGGCTTTGAATCGGCATAGGATGACACTCAAACACGAGTAGTGCAAGCAAAATCATGGAGGCATGGCAAAAGCAAGAAAGGGGCATCATATGGGAGGGAGATAAAGTCTCTGCCGTCAACTAGTGCAACTAGGGCATCCTTCGATGCCTCTACGAAAACCCTCTTTGGCCCAAACCATCCTTCAGTTTTTGTGTGATCATGTTTTGAATCCATTAGAAGTTCATTGGGGAATTTTTTGGTGGTAGATGAAGGCTCCTCAAAAATTTTACACACTACCTATGCTCGCATATTAGTGGAGATAAATACAATCAAAGATCTCCCTGCAAATGTCCTAAAAATTGTGGGGATGGAATAGAATCAATTGCTTGATTATGAAGGAATACCTTTTCGTTATCATCGATGTTTCCACACTGGCCATATGGTTGCACACTGCTCAAAATGTTGGCATGGAATCCAAGCTACTTGGTGGAAAGAAGCCACCCTCAACATTACTTAGTGGAAAAGGATGGGTCGGATGGTGAGGTTGATTTGCCACCAAAATACATTGATACTACCTCAGGCATGGCTCCACCAAGCGATTCCCAAACAACTACAAAGCCAGTGGCTACATCCTCTACATCGATGAATTTCGCTAGAGATGCTCCTTCTCTTGGAAAAACCTCAAAGAAAAGAAACTGGGACCAAAATGGGAAACTTGTTGATTTGGAGGCCTCAGTAGAATCTCCTCATGAAGGTCATCATAGGGTCAAGGATAGAGATTTAGAAATAATATCTCCAAAGGAAAGCCAAATAATCAGAGGTAAAGTAGAGGACATGGGTGGTGGCTCGTCATTGAAGGAAAATTGGACGAAGGTGCAAAGGAAAAGGAAGAAGAATGAGGTGAAATTTACTATGCACCTCTAATCCCACTCTAAAGGTGGTAAAATGGGGTAAGATGCAATGTAAAATCTTCCAAAGAAAATGAGGGCAGATAGCAACTTTGTAGGTAAGGGTAATTTAGTTTTGGTGTGGCCTTTTGTGCTCTCCATTCATGGGACTGAAGCAGGTTTTGTGTGCTCCCCGAATTGGGTCTGAAGTAGTCCATATTTTTATTTTTCTCACTTTATGGGTGCTTCCCCACAAGCAGTGATTTACCGACCAAAAAAATGCATATATTATAAAAAAATTACATATATAAAATCATCATAAAATTATATAATAATAAATTATATTTTTATATTTTTTCCAATGATAATAATGCATATCATATTACTTAAAATATAATATTACACACTAAAAAAATCAATGAAAAGATAATATTTATATTCTTCTTCATTGGAGAGTTATAAAACAAATATGCTTTTGTTCAACTTTAAAAAATAATTAAAACAAGTGACGCAGTGCGTTGTGTTCCTACCGTGTAGCAAAGAGCTTTCAGGTTTCAGTATTTTCCTTTGTAGTATTGTAATTAGAGTTTAGTAGAGTTGAAATAAAATATATATAAGTTTAAATAAGTCAAAAAAAATTCAATGTAATTTTTGTTAATTATTATTATTTAGTTTTAATTTTTTTTTGTTGTGTAGTGAGTTGTTTTTATTTGTTTTGGCTGTTTAGATTAGGAATACAAAAACTAAGTGATTATTATTGTGAATCTAGTTATAATATGATATAAGATTACTTAAAAACCATACAAATATTGAATTGGAGCGATGATTTAACATTGAAAATTATTATGTGGCTCTGTATACATTGTGATCGAATTCATATTGAATGGAAATATGTTGAAACAAAAATGAATGGAATGGAAGAGTATTTGATTTGGGAAGTGAAATATAAAGCGTAGAGTTTGGCATTGATTAGTAGAACTTGTTGGAGCAATTGTGTAATAAAGTTGACCAAATATGATACTAAACATTTGTAAGTAATTCATAGTATTAGTAATTCTTCGTAAATGAATTTAATTACTTTGTAAGGTAGATTCAAATTATTATTTGTAAAGAAAGCAGTTACCTGTGTTAGATAAAATTCAACTAATTGCTTGTAAATGAATCTAATTACCTTATAATATAAATTAAAACATTTGGTAAGATAAAATTGAACTAATTGGTCTAAAATGAATCTAATTACTTTTGTATTAATAGAAGATTAGTTTGGAGAAAACATTTTTAAAAAGTAAGGGAATACTGATTATACTATATGCATTTCCAAATTAGAAAATTAATTAACTAGCGGTAGGAAAGTATATATTTAAATTAAATAAAATCAACTTATTGTTTATGAATATAGTAACTAGGACTAAATAATTTAGAAAATAAGTGCTCATTACTTCACAAGAATATGTTAATTAATATGAATTTTATTTTGAATATAAATTAAATAATTTAGAATACTAATTACTATGATTCATAAATGAAGATTGCCTTTAGTAAAATAATTTAGACCATTGTGAAAAATTAGATGCATTTTAAAATTAGAAAATTAATTAAGTAGTGGTAGAAAACTAATTACTTATATTAAAGAAAATTAACTAATTGTTTCAAAATATAGTAAGTAGTACTAAATAAGTGCTTGTTAGTTTGCATAAATTTTTTAAATAATAATACTAATTTTCTTTTGAATATAAACTAAATGATTACTAATTATTTAGGAAAAAAATAAAAAGTTGATAATTTTTGTAAATAAGTACAAATTTTAGTTTGCATGAATAAATGATATTAATTAGTTTTTATAATTACAAATTGAAATACTTTTGTGAAAGAATTTTCCAATGAGATAAATTATTTAGTAGTAATCACAAACTATCTTGTGATTTGACTAACATTAATAAGTTAAATTAATTGAAAATGTTGAAAACTAAATTTCCTTTGCAAATAGTATATTTTTTGTAACTTAAAATTTTCTAAATATTAATCAATGACAAATAGGCCATAAAAAGTCAACTTTATGCAAATATTAATCGACTTTAAGCACAAACAAAACCTAGAAGTCAGCTAAGATTTCATTAATTAACTATGTATTCATTGTGTGTGTACTTACCATCCCTCCAACACATCTCACACCTAAGGTCTAGAAGACCTTGCTCAAACTGTTCAGTTTCCCCTCTAACGCTTGTACTTATCAAGTAGGGAAAACAAATAGATGACCTGAGAAGTCGCACCAAAAACAATATGTTGAGGCTAGTGGTTTGGAGCATTTCCAATACCTCGTAATCTGTAAATGATAAACAACTGTAAATGGGAATGGTTTTCTATGCTTTGATGCGGTGGATAGCTCTAGGTGTCGGTTGTGTGCATAGATAGTGAAAGTGGCAAAGGTCTTAGATGTAAATGTGTAAGAATATAGACCGGGAAGAATTTTGTCCTTTGATGAATGCATAAGATTATGGTCTCCAAGTTTTGTTGTAATGCCCAACCACGAAACCCTAGAGGACAACACACTATAACACCTAAAAAATGAAATAATTTTTCTTTTTCTTTTTAAAGTACAATATTCACAAGATTGCAAATGAAACAATAGTTTGTTTTCTAACCTAAGTCTTCTAAGGTCTGTGACTACGCTACTAGATTCCCATGAACTAAACTAGCAAGAACTAAAAATCATTACATTAAACAAATTCCATCAACAATATGAAATTACATTTTATTCATCTCATTTAATTAAACAATCAATATAAAATAATCATATCATGTGACCAATATAGATCATTTACAATCAATCCATTTAACTAACATATACAATAGCATCTTTTACATTGTCCATTACATAAGAGAGTTCAACATTTATTTACATCATTACATCATTACATCTTGAACAACAATGTCTCCTCGTATACATGTGAGGAGAGAACATTAGAAGTATAATACATGATATAATAGATTTATGGTACAATAAAAATGTATGAATTATAATCCACATGAACTGGAACAAGTGCAAAAGTATTCAAATCTAGGAGTAGTCTCACGAACACGAACAAAGTGAGGGAACCCAATAGATTACAAGGCACATTCCACCCAACCATGTGGAACCCTAAGGTCCACTCCCTATGATTGGAGATAGCATTAAGGTCCCACCACAATACCGTCAAAAGATAGAAAACAATACAAAGGCTATCAAGACTCCAATGTACAAGTATAGTACAACATCATACGACAGTAACACCACTTCTAAGGCACACAACATCAAAGGGAGACAAGATTCAAGGGAATATTAGGTTGCCATAGGAGGAGTGTCATCACATAGTTTGCTATGGGTTACCTTGATAGCCTCTACCGATCTCCAACCCCCATACAAACCTATGCGGAATCAACATACCTCTCATGAGGACGAGGTAGTTGATCTTGCCATTCCAGGCCTTCTCAACTCATCTCAAGCCTAAACAAGCACTTGATCCTTGAGTGAGGCATTCACTTATCTTGATTAGTGTGAATACTACCCAACCCCCTAATTCATTTTAGGTTATCACTTAATTACAAAACTCCCACATGGGTTACCCTGGTGCCACTTTGTACGTCGCCCCCATTGAGAACCACTCCCCTACTAGAAACTAGGAGACTCAATGAAATAAAACGGAAAGCCAACATGCGCAATCATAATAACCTCATTAACATAAACAACAAGGCGAGGAACAATCCATCCTGCACACAAGTTCCAACCACGGTGGAGAATATACCATGCAAGGCTAATGACCCTTGTAACTCTTTCAACACAAAAACAACCATTTCAAAGTGAATAATCATAAGACCTATCATGTAGAAAGATTCCCCTCTAGCCTCTGGAAGACTAACAATACAATTTTACATAATGACTCCAATCTTAACAATTGCTAAATCACCCCAGAGTCAATATCCAAAGTATTATTCAAATAATAAAATTTCAGTAAGTCCATGCAAGGCATCTTACAATTTAGTGATTAAGAGATGCCAACATTCATAAAAAGAACCACTAACTCATTTATTCAATCAAACTTATAATTATTCAAAATGGTTCAATTAATATTCTTTATCAAAGTATCAAATGTTTTTACGCATTTGTTTGCAGGGAAGTTTGATTCTTGAAATGTGTGGAAAAATTGTGCAAATTGTTTGAATTTGTCTATTTTTTCTCATTGCAAAAATGTTGTAGTCAAACTGTACATGGAACCACATGCAAAAATGCAACAAATAGCTAAAAAACCCATAAGCTCTTTAACAAACTATAATGAAATGAGAATAAGCACAAACAAAACCCAATGCTCACATAAGATTTCATGAATTAGCTATGCATCCATTGAATGTGTAGCCATAGAGATATCAAGTTTCATAAACACACAACCAAGCCATTCACCAATAGTGCACTTTTTCAGAATAACGAACATGCAAAAGTGCAACCAAGAGCTAAAAATCCCACAAAGTTCTTAACAAATGAGATTAAGCACAAAAAAAACCCAACACTCATCTAAGATTTCATGAATTAAGTATGTGTGTGCCAACATACAATAAAGTAGCTCAAATAGAACTCAATCAAGTATCTACTTAATTGTTCATGTCTCAAATATATCATCTATCTCTCTCTCTATTGCATATAGTAGGTCTGTCATTCCTCTTTGTATAAGCAAATAAGCAAAATAGAAACACATTATAAAATTTGTCAAATAAATTCCATTGGCCAACTAAGTATGACAAATTGAAATGCAATATATGCAATAGAAACTTTCCCTTTAAAAAAATGCATCTTTTTTATTGCTAATATATTGCATACTAAAAAGCCACAACACCAGAATTTAATCCATTTAAACTGAAACATAAGAAAGTAAAGTATTGTCTAGCATATAAAGGGAAAAGATGTCAACTACAAAAAAAAAATAGTAGAAAGTTTTAAGTCACAGAACATGAGATATAGTGATATAGACGAAAGAGCTAACAAAAAAAGCATAACAAAAAAGAGAAGACCAAATTGATGCAAATATTTAATGTCTAAATGCAAATTGTGCCAGCTTTGCCAACAAAATGATACATACTGAAGCAAAACAGAAAAATGCAATGGATTTTTACAAACATCTAGTCATTAAATCCAAATTTTATAGGCTTTGCTATTAGGCTAGTGCCTATCAAAGCAATCAAGCCACAATTAATGCATTGTAAGTTTGTATAGTGGACTAGATCTAAAACAATATTGCTCTATATAGCAACAACATACTACTATTCTAATGCATCAATCAACAAACAAATTTGTTCCAAGTCTATATTCTCACATGTTCACATTTAACACTCTTTCCATTCTCACCATCTATGCACTCATTTGAGATTCACAACGTGTGTAGCACAACAAAGTATACACAAGCATTACCCTTTACAGTTGTTCACAATTCACATACTACAAGGTATTGGGATACGACTAGCAAAACAGATAAATAATACTTTTCAAACATCAAAAATATGTTCATAAATGTCAAGTATATAATATTCCCATATTTTTCTAATTTACTGAAACTAAAATCAATAGTAGACCTACTGCAAGACAATCAAATTTCATTATCCAAGCAAGTATTACAAATGAAAATGATAAAATTAATAATTGAATGCATATTGTGTCAGCTTTACTGCCATCATGCACTTCATGTGCATTACATTTTTCTTAAAGACAAGTCACTATTGTGATCAAAGCAACTCACTATTGCAATTTTATAATTTACATTGGAAATAGAAGGCTTGTCAATCAATCTACAACCAATGCATTAAATGCCAACAAATCTACTAGTCAAATTTTGTTTAAGTAAATTAGTAGAATAGAACTCTATGTATTTTTTCAAATATTTAATAGCTAACAAACTCTACTGAGCCATAACAATTAATTTATAAAATGTTGAAAAGAGGAAACCACAACCAAAAACATGTAAGCTTTTCAACAAACAATAAGCACATTGAACTAGCATGCCTCATATTTCATGAAGTAACTATGCATTGTCTACTTTTGTTCACGTCAGTTGTCTATGGCATATCAGCAGGAGAGAAGTACTCATACCAGGAGAAGGGTTGTTACTCAAGTGACTTTGTAGAATGTATACAGTTGCAACAAGTTACTATTGCAAGTTACTATTGCAAGAGCTAATAGCATATTTAATAACATATAACAAAGTTTGGGTAAGTTATAAGAATTGCCTTGCAAAATGTTGTTTAGAGGACTTGCAGATTCAACTGGATGTTGTTACATGTCTACATGTAAAGGTTATTCTATTGTGAGCATTGATTCATTTGGTTCATTTGTACAATGTGTGGAGGATGTCAAATCATAGAGAGGCATTGCTATTTAAAAATGATGTGTTTGATTAATAGAAAGATGTCATGTTTGTCAACAAATTTCTAGGTCTTCTTTCCTTACACATATTGCACACACTGATTAAATATTTGTGCCAATATATAATGTCTCACTATTTTACTATTTTACTTAAACGAGAATGAATAATAGGCCCATTGCAACTAATAGAAGAAGAAATAAACTATAACTTTCAAACACAGAAAATATGTTTAAAATCAAATTCAACAAATGTAATTATGAACATTCCTATTATGCTATTACTTATTATTGATTTATCCACAGAAACTTAGTAACTCGGAAAGTAGCCAAAAGAGAACTTAATCAAGTTATCAACTGAATTCATGTCTTTTTCTATTGCATGGAATAGGCATGCTACTCTTCTTTGTGTATGCAAATAAGAAAAATAGAAACACATTATAAAATTTTTCAAATAAATTTGAGTGGCCAACCAAGTATGTCAAATTGAAATGCAAGTTTTGTAGTAGTGAATTTCCCTTTAAGAACATGTATGTTTTATATTGCTAATATGTTGCATAGTAAAAATGTGTAACTATAAAGTTTAATCTATTTAAATGGTAACATAAGAAGGTAAAGTATTATCTAGCATACAATGTATTGCATAGTGAAAACATGTAATAGTAGAGTTTAATCTATTTAAATGATAACATAAGAAAGTAAATTATTGTCTAGCATATAATGGAGAGACATGTCAACTGTAAAATAAAAGTAGGAAGAAGTTTTGAGTCACAGGACATGAAATATAGTAATATAGGAGGAAGATCCAAGAAGAAAAGCATAAAAAAAGGAGGAATGCAGGTTTGTGCAATGGAAAATAGTCTTTCACTTGCTTATGCTTCTTTTTCACTTGCAATATCATTATTATGGTTACTATGAAAGCTAGTTTTTTTATATAATTCTAAATAATTTTAGGAGTTTGAAAAGCAAGAAGACTATTTGAATCAGTATTGCTTTATACCTTAATGTGGTATATACTATTTACTCAGTTAGGCATATGGCCTCTATGATAATGTTGTTTTTATTGAGGGTGAAATGCCCTTTGGTTACAAAGTCCCGTAGTGCAAATATAACTGTTGACTTGTCCGTGAAGTAGTTTTCATATTTAATGTCTTGAAGGACGGGCAAGAGTTATCACAGGATATTGCTTCGGAGTGAGCAATGAACTGTTTGCTTGTCATTTGTTGTGATGATTGCTTTAGGATGAATTATGTATACATAGCTCACCTCCTTGTCACATTGATTGCAATGAGCAGTTTCCTAGTTGAGTGCACCATAAGTATTGAGTTTATATTTACAACTTGGGCAGAAAGCTTCAAATGGATTTGGCAGTTTGTTTGTTGCTTTTAATGTCCCTGAAACTTGAAACATTTGAACATAAATAGTTAGAAGCAGTAGTTTCATAAATTTTCAATGAAAGTGCATAAATATTTTTAAAGAGTCACCCTAAATTTTGATTGCAACAAAGCAACTAACTTGTCCAATGTTCTCTTGTTATTCAATTTGCAAATAAATGTTGATCGACCCATGTGGAACATGTTCTTTTGATCAATGCTTTTAAAGATATTTTTGAAAAGAAAGGCTGGAGTTTTGTTCCTATGTAGCAGTTCCTCTATTTGTAATTATTGTTTTTCATAAGTTGGACGTAGCTGTAGCTATATGGTAATGACAAAGTTAGTCTTCATTATAAATAAATTTTATTAAAGTAGACAATGCTATAAAAAAAAGTTAGAATGGATTAGTGGCATATGCTGGTGAGACATTTGTACCCGTGCTCTGTCATATTCTATTATGCCATATTTGATATCAATTGCATATTGGCTACCGAATTTTTAGCACCAATAACCAAAGCACCTATTATTCCAATTGGATACTGATTTGTGGCTGCTAGTAGTTGACTAATAGTAGTATCTAGTATGAAGTAGTAGTCTATTGAAAAGCAATGCAAGCTTTCAACTATGCTTGTGTCTGTCAATATTAGTATGCAATCACAGTCCCCTCTATCATAATCTATTCTAAGGGTAATTTGGATGCCTGATATTGAAACTCCCATTCCTGGAACTATTTTCTACTCATGTTCTTGCACAAGGTATCCACTGATATTCAATGTAATTGTCATTTATGCTTTAAGGTCTGTGAGATTTGCACATAGTACTTCACGTGTTCTATTGAATTTTTCCAATGTTGCTTTGTAGACAACAAGGATTTCACCTTGTAATGTGTCACCAACTTCTTTTGCATTCAACTCTTCAATTGATATATTCTTTTTTATTTTTGTTCTACAAACAACAAGAGAAATGTAAATGTTATATTTGGACAATGCAAAAATGCATGTCATAGGCAACTAGGATAGGTTGTTTACTATTTGCTTGTGTCTTCCTCCATTTCTTGTTCTTACTATTGTGGTATTTTTGTATGATCCATGATTTTCCTGCAAGCCAGTGACTTAGTATTGCAGAATTAATTGGAAAATTTATTACCAATATATGCTTATGTATGCTATAATGTTGAACCGATTCAACTAGAGAAGTGGAATTTTAGGAAAATAGGAAAGTGATCAGTCCAATATTCCTCTAATCTATAAATATTCCATACACTTGTGATTGAATTTGACCAGATATGGTCAATCAGCGGCTTGTGTAGACTATGCAATTTGTTTAATAAAAAATGAATTTTGTTAGTTTGCATGAAATTTTGAAGTGTTCTTTTGCTTTTGTTTTCTAAACACGTGTCGACATTAAAGTCTCCCACAATGTACAGTATGTTTTTTGTATCTGTGTATGCAATTACAAATTGAAGAATTGTGATTATTTCTTGAATTGAAGTATTAGGCCTTGCATAAATATTACAGATATTAAGTTCATTGAGACATTGTAGTATTGTGATTGCGATGGCTTCAATATTTGTAGAGTTTTGTTCTTTTGATTTTCATACGAACAAATGTTTTTTGGTAAACGTTGTTATGCCATGTATTATATTCATACCAAATGTATTAAAATATTGTGATAATATATTTGTTTGTAAGGTATGCATGTGTATTTCTTGTAAACACAAAATGTCTAATTGCATTGTGTCATAGTCATTGGCAATGTCATGTGCATGTGGATTTAATGAATGAGTGTTTAATGTGCATAGAAGTAGTTATGGTGCATCGTGTGTACATGTAGCCTGAATATCAAGCTGCCACTCTATAGTTGACTGCAGGCAATGCATTTCTTCATGTATCTTTCCCTCAACTTTGAAGTTTTTGGTGGTTAAAGGTTTTAGCAAAAATAATGAATCTATTGCCTTTGTTCGTGATAGTGCTATGTAAGTTAAGCCATGTTGTCTTATGCTTGTTAGGTCAAAATACAAAGCTTACATTGTTAGTCTGTGTGATCGGTGAATGGTTCTTGAACGTGCTAGTTGTAATGGGAATTATTTTCTAATTGTAATTTTCTTGTTCAGTGAAATATTTTGAATGGCTCTAGCAATGCCAAATATAGGAACCCATTCCTTGTTAATGAGATTAGTGTAATATTGTGCTAGTTTTGTGCATTGATGTTGTCCAATTGTTGGATCAGAAAATTTGAGCCAAACAATATCAATGTCATTATCTATTGTATATGCTTTAAATATTCCATTAGACCCATTGACTAGTCCATCTTGCATATTATAGTTGCATGCATATATTTCAACAAGGATATCCCATTTCAAGTATATTTGAGGTGGAAGAGTAGTTGTATGGCTATAGAGCCATATTGCATTATAGTTTTCCTCATACTCGTCTATTGCATTTAGCACTATCATTTCATAGGAAATAGGAAATAGCATTTTGTGGTTGTACGCCTTTACATCAGCTTTCCTACAGAACAAGTATGGAAGTGTTGGGTCTAAAGGTGTAGGATGAAAGAAAAGTTGGTTAAGATAGTCTATGTCATCATTTGATTATAATCCTATTCATATTCTATTAAGGATTGTGTCGATGCCTAAAAATGTCAAGCAATAGTCTTATGGGAAACTCAGTTAATGGGGGGACCAATTGCACTAAATTGAGTGACTTTTGGGTTTTTAAAGAAGCCGACTCCTTTTGTATTTGGGGGGTTTGGAATGGGAAAAGGAAGAAGATATATAAGATAAAGATCTAACCTAAGGCAATACACCGAGAGTTAAGTATGGGCACAATAAATCTTCCTTCCAAATCAGATTTAAGGGCCCGTTCAACAATCTACATGTCTGGAAATAATAGAGAGAATACATGAAAAGCCTAAGAAGTTCATTAAATAACATAAAATAACCTCCATACACATTTACTTAAACGAAGAGTTCAAGACATGGTCTAAATCAAAAAACTTATATTGAAATTATAGAAGTTCTACAAATAAACTACTCAATACAATAATAGCATAGTATAGTGTTTTGTCAATTAGCTTAAAAAAAAGGCTGAACAATAATGGCATAGTCTGTGAATCTTAAAACAATAATCTATAAACAATACAAAGCCTAGGTGGTGTATTTTTTAATTTTCTGTGTATTCTCCAAACTCCAAACCCTTTTCGAAGAACTGAAGTAACATATATAGAGAAGCATCCTACCGCCTAAGAGCCAGTAATAGAAAAAATCCCCTAGCACTAGCAATGATGTTTGTCACAATGATTTCCCATGGCTGTTGCAACAAAAAAGATTCTAAAGCATGGAATGTAGTCACCTTCAAACCAGATGCATCCCATGTGAATGATGACTGTGGTCCCAGTTTGGAAGCAACAAAATTCTTGTGCAGACACGTGTCGCTCACCCATTGAGTTAGTTAGGACACGTGGCGATAGGGCAGGGCTCATCATTCATTCCTCCCTTCATTGTGATGAAAATCCCCATGGAGAAGATACGTGGAGAAGTCTTCATTTTAAGCACTGGTTGTGGGGTCCGCCAAAGGTTAACTAAGAAATGATGCTAAGTGGCATGCAGGCGAAGCCCAGTAGAAAAGAAAAGGGGAGTACGCTCTCAAAGGCCCGTGCTACTGACACATGAAGACATGGCAAGGCTCGATAAAGTAGCAAGGGAGGAAACCTTTATAAGGAGCATGTGGTGAACACTTGGAGAAAGAGGGCATGATTTTTCAAAAATGGTCCAGAGATGCGTAAGCATATGAGGCACGAGCCAAGGCCAAGAAAAACAATGCTATCAACTTGAAGGGAGCTCAAGGGATTTTCAATCCATAGCTTTTGGCGACTACCAAGGGAATTTCAACTGCAAAATGGGAACCAAAAATTTTTGGTTCAAGGACCAGAGCCTTATCCATTGGGCAATAGAGCTAGAGCTTTGAGAGCGCCGTCTAAAGAGGCAACTAGTCAACCTCAGATGTTATCGATATAGAACATAGATTCTCTTGTGCCTCATGCAAATCAATCACTTCTTTGAAGGGAAGATTCATGGATATCGCAGTCTTGAAGTTGAGCTAAAAGAGCAGTCGTGCTATCTAACAATTGATGCCTTCAATGTTCTCAACAATAAGGGGTTGACTGAAATGCTAAAAATTCAATAAATCCTACTAATTCTACTTGATTTTTGTTGCAATATGCTTTGTTGTGGCCACTGAATCATCAGAAAGAAATGAGGAGGGCAAGCCCATCTGAGTTGGGAGAATTTCATTTGTATAATGTTCATAGTCTAATTCGGTGTTGTTGAGTAGTCGCTAGCATGGAGGATGGCTAGATGACATCGGATCAATTCTTTATCCCTCTTAGCATCTAACCTATGAACTTCAATCCCCGCATTCACTAGGTCTTCATTCGCCACCATGTATAGCTTGTCTATCAACTTCTCTACCTCATGCACTTTCTCTGCAATGAACTATGGGAACTATTCAACTGTTCCACAAACCTCTTTGCTCAAATTTTCAGCTTCCACCATGAATTGAAGCACTGATTGAAGATTCAAATAGAAAGTATTGACCTTTTCTCAGTATGAGATGTATAGTTGTTGGGCTACTAAAAGGAGATCTAACTGAGTAGAAAGGGGTTGGGGAGGTTTCTTAAAAGCACCAATTTTCATCTCCTTCAACCCGACATCCTGTGTTAGCTCCTCAATTCTCTTGTCCACAATAGAGAGTTGTTCCTACAAAGTCCCCAACTTGGCAAGCAATCATTCCTCAGCCTAGCTTCTAGTTGTAGATTCCTTTTTCTAGGGAAAGATTTACTTCCTAGATCTCCCTCTCAAATTGAGCTTGTTTTTTTGGATCTCTTGATCCTTATGCTGCATTTCCTACTCCAATTGAGCTCGTTACTACCAAAGCTCTTTATTATTTTGTTGCATTTCTCCCTCTACTTGATCCAATTGGTCTTGTAACTCCTGGTTTTTCTATTGTAGCTTAGCAACCAGGTTGGGATTCATGAACTCAAAATTTACAAGTTTCACCTAGTGTTTGTCACTTTTCACCTACACTTGTTGAGATATTCGTGTGATTTTGGCTTCCCTTGATTTTTATTTCTTCAGTGGGACCTCCACCCTTTCCTTGAAATTTTTGAGCTCATCCTCCCTCTTTTGCAGTTGGTAACTATGCTTGAGGAAGTCAGCAGTCACCACTCGCTGGGTTTCCTCCATCAGCTAAACTTTCTCTTGCAATCAGCCTATGCGTAGATCAATCCTATAGCATGCATCATATAGTCCTCAGGTTACATCTCTCCTTGCGGCTTCATGGTGTTCAGATGCATAGTTGTAAAATGAAATGACTACTAAGCTTCATGAAAAAGGGACTACACGCATGGCTCAGTCAGCTTTGCAGTGTCCTTTGCTTTCCTCTTTTGGACCTTGAAAACCCATGTTGCTCTTGTTTTGTCTCCTCTAACATAAATTATGTTGGTGATTTAATCAACTCGCCAGTGAAGGGCACACCAAGAGGAAGAGTAAAAGGAAAGGAGAGAGTATTGGTCTTGACTGATGTCTTCTTGAGTAGAGAGACCCTTAATGGGGAGAATGGGGGACTGTTATACCAAGGCCCAGTCAGGGAAGCGGTGGAAGGACTCATGGGGAGCAATGTCGGTAGCAGAGATATAGTGGATTCCATTTACTAGATAGGCTAATTCGGAGCTGACGCAACAGGAGTAAAAGGGGTAGTAATGGAAGATCCAAACTGAGCTACAACAAAAGGTGGAGTAGACCATAGGGGAGTAAAAGTTGCATGTCCGATTTGGGAGAATTGGGAGAAACCTCCCACAATCGTGGAAGTAGAAGCAGAAAAAGAGAGGCTAAAACTACAAGTAATTGGTGGTGTGGATATGGCAGAGGTAGCAGGAGTAACCAAAGATTATGTAGTGAGAAGATGGGGAGAGAAAGATACCTGAGGCGCGGAGGACTCCGATCCTTTGCTCGTGGTAGGCTCCTATGAACCTTCTCTAGAGGTTGCATCTATGTGTTGCCTCTTATGGGGTGGAGAATTGTCCACCTCTATGACCTCTAAATATTGTTTGATTACCCTAGATCTCCTCACATTCCATGTGCATGGTAGTGAGGCCTCCAACCATGATGCAATCAGATGCAATTTCAGTGAAGTCTTGCCAGACTGCTATGTCACCTTTTCTTTGGTCTGTGGTTGGACCTATTTCACCTCCTTTCCCTTCTCTATATATTTCCAATCTTCCTCTAGATCTACATCCTTATTATCATTCACATTAGTATCATTATGCCCTCTATTCCATAGAGTATCGAATCTTTCATCCTTGTCCACCTCTTGGAATGAGGCATCAAGGCATTGGGTCTCCTAACAATAAATCCAGAAGGCTACAATTTTTTCCTAACTCCACTACCAATGCTTGACCAAATCATTGCAAAGGGTGGCCCCCATTTGGTGCTTCTTATTAGGCTTCACCAAAGGAAAATAGAAAGAGATCCATGGAAGCCTCTTATCATCAGTAGGAATATAGGCCAGGTCCACAAATAGGTCATCCTATTCTGATTGTGGATTCTGCCAAGCTCCCTAGTAAGGCTAGGAGCTATGAGTCACATTAACTTTCAAGTTTGCTAAGTCATTTTTAGGGTTATATTTACACTTTTCACAAATTAACACCATCCCCAGATGAGCTAGCTTTTCTTCTAGCAGATTATGTGTCTGCTTTCTTCCCATTACCACTGTTTTGAAACTCAAATGGCAGAAGAAAAAACCTTTTTGCTTCTTTCCTCCACAAAAGTTGTCGATAATTGATAGTTGCCAAAACACTTCAAGGGCCAACACCCTGTCTGTGACACATGCTAGGAGTCAGAATGGCTTCTTGGTAAAGCCACACATCCTAATAAAGGTAGAATCCTCCCCAAGAAACCAATTGCAAGGAGGACAGAAACTCTGCATCCACGTTGTTTGCTCAGTGGATAGTTGATAAAGCTTGCCATCTTCACTAAATCAATCATAGTCAAGCAGCACTTAAAAAATGCATAGTAGTCATAAGTTGTAGAGAGGAAGGGATTCCACACAAAAACTAGCCTTCTTACTCCATGTTCATCAAAAATAGCCAAGTGCATACATTTTCTAAAGAAATTAGGGTTCTGGTGCAAAAACATATGAGTGAGGAGAGAAGAAAACTTGAATTTATGTTGTGTATTGTATTCTTTGATCTGGCTCATAATTTCCTGGATGACTTCCGCGAAGTCATACCAGAATAAAGAATGTTGTCTCCTCAACTGAAAAACCTAGACCCATTTGAAACTCTTGCACGTACTTCTCGTCATCCATGCCACAAACAAAAGCCATCATAGAGAAGGCCTCCTGCAAGTCAGTGTTAAAAGTAATGTGCATGACCAGAATTTGTGGCAACTTTGAAAAATCTTCCTTATGCCTTTTGGTCTCTTGGTTATAAAATCTCAAAGTGAGATCTCTGGTCTGCTAGAACTCTTCCCTATATTTTGGAGTGAACGTCTCCATCTTTTCTACTCTATATCCCTTTCTAGGAGGTATGCATAGCATATCCCATATAGCCTCCATGTTGATTACAATCCTTAGTTTCCAGCCTTCAAAGGTGTCAGTATTTGGGTTAAAATGTTGCATCCATTCATGGACTAGTTCCAGGCAATAATACAAAAAAGGAACCATCTACTACAGGAGACTGCAAAACCATAGCTTGTATGCCAAAGACTGTTGGCTAGTGGTCTGTTTCATTCTCTCACTGGCTACTTCCCTAAGACTCTTAGGGTTGGTTTTAAGGATGGGGTCAAGAATGTTATCCCATTCTTATTTTATTAGGGTCTAGTTTCTGTGAGCCTTCTTGTCCATGGCCCACGTGTGGACCCACTTCGGCTTCTCTGGTATCCCAGGCGAAGCATAAGATGTGTCATAAAAAAAATTATTCAATTGGTCTTGCACACATGGCATCAGATAAGCTTTGGGTCACTTCTCTTTATGCTTCCATCTAAAGATTCTTATCCTTTTCAAGAATTTGTAGACTTTAGCAATGTTCAAACTCTCTGCAATTTACTCGGGTTCTTCGGAAAATTCTACACTCAAAGCTCTTAGCGATGAACATACTCAGGAAGCTTTTCACAATGTCATTCTTTCTCATGCAACACTTAGTCTTTTCTCGACTTGGAGTTGTAGATAGTGGTTTCCTTTTTGCAATAAATTCGACATGTACCACCAACTCTTCTTGTTCATGTGACATAATTTTTTTGCCTTTTCAAAAAGACACCAATTCATAATGGTGATTAGTAATTATGTCCTACAGCATGATTTCCTAGGAAATTGAGCTGGCGATTAAAGGCACACAACCTTTCACATGATTTTTCAATTAATAACCTCAAAAGAATGATTAGGCCAAAAGCATAATGAGCACAAAAAATATTGAGTTCATCCTTGGAGAAATAAAAAATTCCCACAGCGTGACACATTAGTACTTGATCATACAGACGATCACTTGGGACTGCCACCAGTTTTAGCTAATTAATTACTCCTTAACTTCACATGCAACAATTCGTATGTAGCAGATGCAACTAGGTGGGATTCTCAAGTTTCCTCTTGGTGGGAATTTTGAGTTGGCTCGATCAGCATCATGCTTATCACACGCATGTACCTCAACTATTTGTATAAATAGACCTTACGACAACAATAGAATTGCACTTGGTAATTGGGAAGAATTAGTATTTGGTAGTTGGGTAGAGATAGGTGCAATGAATACTCCAATTAGGCTCACTAGCAATAAGTCATAGACAACATTTTTAGGTGAAATTTTTAATAGGCATCTTAAATGTATGACAAAGAATAAGCATTCTTTGGCAATTATAGTAATGAAGTAGATACTAGGGAGGGATTGCATAAAGTATGAGGATAAGTATAGGGTTAATACTGAAATTTTCTCCCATTTTGTTGCCTCCTTGCTTGATATACAGGTACCCAAGCCAATGATCCTGTGACTCACATTAGAAATCTTCCCGAAGCGCTACATTGGTGGCCTTGGAGAAGTTGTGGAAAATGCGGTGTATGGCCTTGGTCTTCCTACGGTGAGACACCTCCACAAAAACATTGAAGAAGATGCAGTGGTGTCATGGGTGTCATTCCTAAGTAGATTCTGCATTCTGATGCATGAAGAGCATCACCAGAGGGTCACTCATGCTTTCCACTTCCTGTTATGCTGCTATAACGTGGTATTGTTCTATGGTGTGGAGTGGTACACTGATTTCAAAGACCTGGTGTATCCTCCACCACTTTCCATTGCTACTATTGAAACTCTTGATGTCGTTAATGATCATGTCATTATTCCCGAAGCTGCTAATGAAGATGTTCCTAATGTTGTTGTTGTTCCTACTACTCCTAATTGAAGAATGAACTCCCCTTTTTTTGTTTTTTGTATATATACCTTGAAAGGATTTTAATACATACTTAAAAAACTACATAGTATATATATATACTATGAAAATTATGGCCTAAGAGCCATTTTGAAATTGTAATACCAAAGTATATAATATCGTATAACAAACATATAGTCTTTTAATCAATTTTTTGTCTCTTTTGCTTTCTCTGCTATGGGTTCCTTTTTTTTCTTCTTTGAATTCTTTTCTCTTTTCTTGTATTATGGGTTCATCTTGCTCCATTATGGGTTTTGTTTTAAATACTGACTACACAAAAAACAAAAATATAAAGGAAATTTACATAATTACATATTTACACTGGCAAAATGATTAATGAAGCTTAATTGAACAATTTGAGGTAGATTCTGTTTATTGGAATCCCTAATGCTTCTTTTTCCATATTTTCTATTTCAAAGGCATTATGCTGCTTTGTGGCCCTTTCATTGAATTTTAGCACCAGGTCCCCACATTTAAGACCCTGATCTAAGGTCTTCTTGTCAAACCACCTTTTAACCACATGTTGGTGGTTATTTATAGTTGTTTGGGCTTTTTTTTCCTTTTTCTTACACCTCCAACAAAACGGCCAACTGGACCTCCATGGCTTCGTTTTGTTCCACCTCTAGAGAATTCAACAACTGTAATGCGGAAATTTCCATGGAGATGGGAAATAACACTTCCTTCCCGTATACCAACTCATACGATGAAGTCTTAAGAACTTGCTTAGGAGTTATCTAGTCTGCTCAAAGCACTGCCTGGAGGTTCCTATGCCACTCCTTTTTATGCTCCGACCTGATTCTTTTAATGAGTCGAACTACATTTTTATTCGTTGACTCGGCTAGGTCATTCCCCTATAGGTAGTAGTTTGAAATGTTTTTAAGAATATGCCATGATTGAGTGCAAATTGACATACCTTTGAGCCCAAGAAATCCTTAGCATTGTCAGAGATTATGGTATTTGGCAGACCGAATCTCATCACCAATTCTTTGAGAAAGTTCACAATCTCTGCCTCCATTGCATTCTTTAGGGGCATGGCCCCAGTCCATCTAGTAAAGTAGTTTGTTTCCATGAGGATCTATTTATGTCCAACACTGGAGGTGGGATTAATCATCCTGATAAAATCAAGGCCACATTATGTAAAGGATTCTTTGGTAACTATTGGATTTATGGGCATTATTGAATTCTTCCTTCTTGTGAAGAATTGGCATTCCTTGCAGGCCTTAACCAAAGAGTGTGAGTCATTAAATAGTGTAGGCTAGAAATATCAAGTACACATAATTTTAATGGCAGTGGTCTTCACAGAGAAGTGTCCACCAACAAGACTATAGTGGAATATATCTAAAATTTTCTTTTATTGCTCTGTGGTGGCACACCATAGGAGAATGCCACTGAAGTTCCTTTCGAAAAGGACTCCTTCGATGAGTGCATATCCGCTATTCTGCAATTTATAGAACCTTCTCTTCTAAGAAGGGAGGCCCATCAAATATTTCTCGATATGCATAAATCTTGTCCTATCCACCAACCAGCAGCCTTCAAACTTAGATTCATTCATTAGAACAAGCTCAGGTTTTTCCTCTTCAGTTGGAAATTCTTCATCATGCACCAAATATTCATACAGTCCTCTCCCTCAGATGGTCTTTATGGGCCTGACCTCAATTTCATATTCCAGGATCTTAGTAATCCAATTGGCTTTTTTCTTTGTGATTTCTCCTTCCATAATGTATTTGCACACACTAGAATGTGCGACATATATTACCACCCTGTTGCAAGATATGAGGTGTCAGAACTTCTTGATCCCCTTAACAATGGTGAATACTTGTCTTTCAATGAAGTTATAATTCATTTCATAATCCTTTCAGGTCCAAGAGTGGAATGCTATCGAATGTTTTCCCTTTCCTTCATCATCCTTCTAAGTCAAAACAGTAGCAATGTTGGATTTGCTACTGAACACATACATTATGAAATCCTTTGATAGGTCTAGGTTTACTAGCACATGAGCTGAAGAAATAGAATCCTTAACCTTCTCAAAGGCTTCTCTAGCCTCTTTTTTCCATTTGAATAATTGATCCTTCTTGAGCATTAGGGTAATAGGTTTGATTAGTCCTACAAAATCATAAATGAATTTGCTCACAAAATTTTCCTTTCCTAGAAAGGACTGAACTCCCTTCTTGCTGACTAGTAGGGGAAGCTCTCCAATTTCCTTCACTCACTTCAGGTCAATTGCAATTCCATCTTTGGACACCATGTGCCCCAATAATTTTCCTTGCGGAACTCCAAAGGCACATTTTTTTGGGTTTAGGGATACCCTGAACTCCTGACATCTTTTAAAAACCATTTCTAAACGATCAAAATGATCATCATTAGACTTAGAGAATACAGTCAAATCATCCAAGTATATTAAGATAATCTTGTTGATCAATTCTCTAAAAGAAATATCCATTGCCTGCTAGAAGGTAGCTCCCACATTTGAGAGACCGAAGGGCATTTTCATGTAGGAAAATGTTCCCCACTTAGTAGTGAACGTAGTTTTGTGTTGGTCCTCCTCTTTTACCCAGATCTAGTTGTAACTGGAGAAGTTTTCAAGTAGAGAGAACATTTCTGAGCCAACCACTGCCTACAAGATAGATTCCATGGAGGCCAAGGGGTAGTGGTCCTTTAGGGATGCACTGTTCAGGTCCTACAAATCCACACACAAGCGGATGTCTCCATTCATTTTTTAGACAGGAACCAAGTTGAACACCCATGTGTTGTGCTTGATCAGGAAGATGATTCGAGACTAAATTAGCTTTTTCAACTCTTGTGCCAACAAGGCTTCAATCTTCAGATTCATTGGCCTCTACTTCTGGTGAACAAGTTTTGCTCCTTCTGTCAGCTCTATAGTATGCTAGATTATTTTGGGATCATATCCCTTGAGGTCATCATATGAATAGGCCACTACTCCTTCATATTTCTCACAAAATTGAATGAGCCTTTCTTTATTGTGTTGCAGGACATCTTTTCTGACCTTGAGCTTCCTTCCGTCAATGACCTAAAGGTTAGTATAGTCATTTTTTTCTGCTACAAACTTCCTCTTGTCATTCCTTGCATCATCACAATCAAATAGTTTTCAAGAGTGATCAATCCTTTTCAAAGCTTGTTGGACATTAACTAAATAATTTTCCCTTCATAGGCCTTGGCAATTTTTTGTTGGATTTGTTCAGTGAACTCTCCTGACTGCTAGATGAATGAGGTGATGTGTTCATTACTTTCGAACACTTTCCAACTCTGGTCATTATCTAGGATTGCTGGTTGGATGATCACCCGTACAAAGTGTATGTTATGAATTAGGTTGAAGACAAGGTCAAATTGAGATCTGATTGCTGCCATGTAGTCTACATCTATATTTTTCTCTTTGGGCACTGTCTAGATATTGAAGGCTTAAAATCTTTCAATCAAGTCCTAGACTCTATATATATAGGATCTCATGCAAAAATTCTTGGTTGCAGAGAGGCCCCAGACATCATTGACCACTAGCTCAGAGTCTCTGAACACCATTTTTTGCTTAACTCCCATCTAATCCATAAAACTTAGACCTTGAACCGGGACTTCATATTTAGCTTTGTTGTTTGAACAAGCGAACTGGAAGCGGAAATACCTTAGTGTCTTTTTATTGGATGGGGACGTCAAACATATCCCAGCTCCTACACCAACTTTACATCTTGCTCCATCAAAATGTAATGTCCATACCTCTAAGGCTTGATCACCCTTGGATTCCTTCATGACCTTCAGAATCATTTGATCTTCATCATCAATGACATAGGTTCCCAATCTAGTGGCATGATAGTTAAAGAAAGGATCAGTGTCTATATATTCGCTCAAGAGGACTTCTTCTAAATTAGTATGGTCTTTGGTCACCTTCTCATCCTCTAGCAGCTCAGTACAATACATTTCCTCTTTGGTGATAGAGGTATGAGTGGCCTCAAAGTTGATCATGGCTTCATCTGCCACATGGTCCGAATGTAGAGGTTTAGACACTATCTTCATTTTAGCTCTATTTTTGGTCCTAAGGATTAAGTGTAACCAATCTAAAGAAAGATATCCACCTATCTTGGAAGTACATTCTTGTGATAAACAAAGACCAAACATGGGGGAACGCCAATGATCACGGTATCCTATGGAAGTGTGATACTAGGGTAGGAGAATAGAGTCAAGGGGATGTCCTTAATGATACCTATGGTTTCAACCTTGTTCCCATAAAGCTACATAACCCCTCTTTTTAAAGGTTCATAGCTAAGTCTAAAGGCTTCAATTATCTGTGGTACTATCACCAAAGTCAATCATGGAATTATGCAACAATTTCTTAGCCACAATAAGATTCAAAAAAAAGGGTTTCAGTTTCGGCTTCCCTCTAACTTCAGTAGAGGCTTCCTCTGTACAATTTGTGAGGACTTTAGTCAGAGGTGATGAATCAATGGCCTTTCCCTTAAGTGATTGCTCTATTGGCTTTGTGCTTGCATCTTTGATTAGGGTCATCTACAACAATGACTTTTGATTTGGAATAGCTAAGATATCCCAAAGAGACACATTAGCAGAGGATTTCTTCAATTGTTCCACCACATTGAATGGCGGAGGATACAAAGGCTTTTGTTCCTTAGCCCTTGTTATAAAAATTTCCCTTCGCGGTTGAAATTGTTGTGCAACTACGAAGGTACTAGGAGTTTGGTTGGAGACACTTTTGGGCTGTGGGATGACCGGTTCACACGTGAATCTCCTCTTAGAGTGAGTTTTGTAATCAAACTACACTTTTGGGGCCTTGAGTGTGGATGTATCATTTGCAAACACTGCCTCTTCTTCTTCCATCCATGAGAAGAGCGCGTGATCTGGAGCTATATTGTCTTGCTCCAGGGACATTCCTTGCATTTACACGATGAGTACCACATTTTCCATTTGCAAAGAGTCACATACATAACCTCATGAATCTGATGCCACACCTTGACTACATTGTTCCGCCACTCTTTGTTGTAGATTTTTGCACGAAAAATTTTGGGGCATATGTGCTTCACTGCAAGGGAAGCACCAAGGATTGATGTCATCAGTGAGATTATTTTTCCCTACTATTAGCTCTCTATTCAAGCTTGGGTGAGAATTCTGCAATGGAGTAGGTATCAACACCATATAATTACTTGTTTGAGTCTACTGATTTGTGCGTGAGCCTCCTTGGAACTGATTTTGCTAGCAGAAATATTTTTTGCCTTGATAATTTTGGTAAGTTGGCTTCAGAGGCATGGGTTGGTTCCACTTAGTGGTAGTTATTTCATTTGAGATGCTTTGCAACAACTCCTTGACATTGCTCATCTCATCTTTTGAAGGATTAGACATAGGAGCAACACTCTGTAGCATGCTTGAATATGCATACATAGATTGGGGAGGAGTTGACACACTAGTAGATGTTATCTCCTAGGTTGGAATCAATAACTCTAGAAATATAGGCATAGCGGGTCGAGGCGATAACTTTCCGACATCAATCAAATTATTCTTCACTTGAACAACAACGTTATATGCACCTGGCAAGGTGTTCCCACCCATGGACTGGATAATTACTAAAATGTCAGCATTGAGAGACTTAAGATAGAAAATAAATGCCAAATCTATAGGTAGGTGAATTGCAAGTTGAATCCTTTTCCAATTCATGTGAAAATGAGCATTAAAATTAGTCATGGCCTCCTAAGGGGCTCACTTTATGGTTACCAACTAATGATATAGAAAAGAATGATCTCCATTATTTGAAAATATCTCATAAAAAGGGTCTCTGAGATGATCCCAAGTACCGATATTATTGGCTTCTAAAGTGTGATACCAATCTAGCACTATGCCTTTGAAAGAGGCTGCGAGCAACCTTAGCATGAAATTTTGGTCAGTAACACCATGCACCAAACACACGTCTGCCACATCTTGCAAGTGCTTAGATGGTGTTTTGGAGCCTTCCCCAGTGAATTTTTGTACAACTTTTAAAGTAGAGGTTGGGATAGGGGCCCAAACAACAGGTGCTACTAGTGCTATAAGAGGACTTTCGACATACCATGCCACATAATTTCTATTAGCAATCAACAACATGGCTAGTGGAGGGATCAGAACATTCACTGGATGGGTTCTTATTCGTATTGTTACTAGCGATGGTATTAGCAAGCTAGGGTTATTTGTTGTTTGGTATCTAGTAACAGGCCTATGGCTCATACATCATCTTTAGATATAGATACATTTAAACAAGTCCCACCGGGCATGCCAAAAAAAGAAACTGTTGATGCCTAAAAATGTCGAGCAACCACCTTACGGGAAACTCAATTAATGGGGGGACCAATTACGCTAAACTGAGTGACCTCTAGATTTTTAAAGAAGTCCACTCCTTTTGTATTTAGGGGTTTGCAATGGGAAAAGGAAGCAAATTTATAAAATCAAGATCTAACCTAAGGCGATGCATCGAGAGTTAAGCATGGGCATGGTAAATCTTCCTTTCAGATGGGATTTAAGGGCTCATTCAACAATTTGCATGTCTGTAAATAATAGAGAGCATAGAGGAAAAGCCTAAGAATTTTATTAAATAACATAAAATAACCTCCATACACATTTATTGAAATGAAGAGTTCAAGACATCTTCCAAATCAGCAAACTTATATTGAAATTATAGAAGTTTTGCAAATAAACTACTTAGTACAATATCAACACAGTATAATGTTTTGTCAATTAGCTAAGAAATAGAAAGGTCGAACAATAATGGCACAGTCTATGAATCTTAAAATAATAATATAAAAATAATATGAAGGCCTAGTGTCTTTTTTAATTTTTTGTGTATTCTCCAAACTCAGAACCCTTTTTTGGAGAACTGAAGTAGCATATATAGAGAAGCATCCCACCGCCTAAGAGTTAGTAATAGAAAATATCTCCTAGCACTAGCAATGATGTTTGTCACAATGATTTCCCATGGTTGTTGCAACAAAAAATATTTTGAATTATGGAATGCAGTCACCTTCGAACCAAATGCATCCCCTACAAATGATGACTGTGGTCCCAGTGTGGAAGTAGCAAAATTCTCATGCAGAAACATTTCGCTCGCCCACCGAGTTAGTTAGGACATGTGGCAATAGGGTAGGGCTCGTCATTCATTCCTCCCTTCATTATGATGAAACTCCTCATGGAGAAGACATGTGGATAAGTCTTTGTTTCAAGTGCTAATTGTGGGGTATTCCAAAAGGTACCCACAAAATTATGCCATGTGGCACATGGGCAGAGCTTAGTAGAAAAGCAAATGGGAGCAGGCTCTCAAAGGCCTATGCTGTTGACATGTGGAGACATGGTGGGGCTCAATAGAGCAATAACCTTTGCAAGGATCACATGGTAGGTATGTGGAGAAAGTGGGCATGATTTTTCATAAAGGGGCCAAAGATGCGTAGGCATATGAGGCACAGGTCGAGCCTAAGCAAAACAATGCTATCAATCCGAAGGGAGCTCAAGGGATTTTCAATCCATAGATTGCAATAAAATTTTCATCCTTTTGTCTCATATTTGTGACCAATGAGTAAAATTTTACATTGTCTTTCCAAAAATTGTAAGGCATCAATTCAGTTACAGTGGGTCTATTCTCAAATACAATGGAGTCAAGCACAGGTTGCGCTTGGTAAAGATCACCACAAAAAATTGTATCAAAGTTTACAAAGTACATTGTAGGAATTTGATTTAAGTCTCGTATTCATCTATCAATGTAGCATAGAAATGTTGTGCCTACTAGTGAGATTTCATCTATAAGGAGTACATGCAATTGATCATAGTGCTTGGACATATTTTCCAATGCTTCATATGCTAAGGGAAGAAAATCTGATGTATGAAACGGTATGTGAAATGTTGAATGTAATGTGACTCCACCTAAGTTGTAAGTTGCTTTACCTGTATATGCAATTAATAAGCCTTTTGGTTTGTCTAGATTGTTGTCAATTGACTTGCTATAAATGTGAATTAGATCTTGGTATATAGCTTTTGTTGTGAAAGTATTTCCAATTCCAGCTCCTCCAGTCAAGAACAAATGCAAAGGCCTATCAATGTTATTCATCTTTTTCATTATAACATCTTTAACAATTGCTTTTTGTTCTTTGTGTAACATTTTTCTTAGTTTGTAGTATTCATTATTGTCAATTATTTGTGGGTGTTTGGAAATTTCAAATGCATTGTGTGACATTGTATTTAGTTTTATCCACTCTATATTTGGAAGGTCTACTTGAATTTCATATTGTTTTGTTTGGCTATTTTTTCTTGTTGTGGATGACTTATCGTTGTTGCCATCATCAAGGGACTCAACATCTTTAAGTTCTTTTTCTATGTCACCCCATACAACACTTATGTTCTGTGTGAACTTTGCACGATTTTTTATAATGGTTTTGTTAGAGATCCAAATTTGCACCCCTCTGCCAAGTTGTGAAAGAACTCAACAAATTTGGATGTAACATGGGACTACTTTTAGGCTATGGGTATCCTATTGTGAAAGAAGACCTCTAGATTATGGATTGGCTCCCCTTTTGATGGTGTCACCTAAACTATTCCTTGCTGGGAAAAGGGGAGAAAGAAGCATGAAAAGAAAACTAAACCCCTATGGTGATGCACCTAATGTGTTTTTCTCAAACTTACACAGCTGATTTTACACATAGGAATGATTAACAACTTAATAGTGGCTTACACAACTCAAAACTTCATATGTCTTTGCATCAATGTTTCATAACTAGGCTAAAAATTTCAAGGACAACATCTAGAAGGAATAAAAATATATCTTTGCAACTTAGACTCTTTCCTGAACTAACTCAACACATGTTATGACCTACAAGTTCATATTAATTGCATAAAGGAAAAGAAAATAGGACAAAATTAAAGGGAAAGCAGTTATATCATAAGATTTCATCAACCATTTCTAAAGCTTTCACAATAAAACAACATAATGAGAAGGTAAAATAGATTAACTTATTGATCAAAAGGTGTTACATTGCTGCATAAGTCTGCAAATCTGAGTTGTAATGTTGTCCTCTGCCTAAAAAAGCTCCAAAGTAAGCTACAATGTCTACAGAAAGAAAGAAAGAACTCTCCCAAAACTTATGTTTGAATATACTTAAGCAATTTTTGAAACCACTGCTCACACACATGTCCTTCTAGAAACCCTAGGTCATATGCAGCAGAAAGGCCAAAAAAAGAACCTTCCAAAACTCCTCCAAAATGTTCTCCAAATGCAAAAAAGTCAAGCCAAGAGCCAACCATACCAAAAGCATGACCAAAAATGCCTCCAAAATGGTCCCATTTCCTCAAAATCCCAATCAAAGACAAATCTCACACTTTCCACATATTGGTCAATATTCCTCCAAATTGCTCGCATGCCTCCAAACTATTTGACTCACACCTTTGGTGTGCAAACATGTCTTCAACATGTTCCATTATGTTTGGAAGACATAAATCTTCAACTAAACCTCCAAAAGCATGTGTTGAAAGTTCAATGCATTTAATTTTGCATTAAAAGTAACATTTAAACTTAAGTGATTTATAAATTATCACTTAAATTAATGTTTTACATTTTTCAAAATAAATGCAAAAATAATAACCATTCCTCAATCACCCTTAAATACTTGTAAGAGGATCAAAAATCAACTCAGATTCCCTTAAGGCATGATAAAGCCTAATTCACCATTATTTCTGCATTTAAGGTAATATTTGACTAAGTGATTTATAATTACCACTTGGTCAAACATTATACATTTTCAAATATATGCAAAAATATCAATGGTTCGGCCTATGCATCACATAAGTCTTGAGGACCTATCAGTTTTCAAAGAGGTACAAGAATCACCAAGGCACATGTTTTGGCAATCACAAGGAAAAAATAGCCTAAGTTTTTGAAAAATGCACATAAGGAAAAAAATGCCTAAGGCATAAGAATCCTTTTGACCATGGCATACATTAAAGTGTGCTTGCAATTTTTAAAACAAAGGTAAAAAATACCTTTGGTCGACATTTCCTAGGGTATCAAACCCTAAACAAAACAATGGGAAAATGCAAAAGCATTTCATTTCAACTCGAGCTTCTGGAGAGTTGCTTCAGGCTGCCATAGGGTTTCAACAAGTGCATTTCCATGGTGATTTTGTGGCAGATCCTGTGTGATTTCCTATGCAAAAAATTGAAAAATGAGGTAAAAGCTCCTTTCTAACAGAAATCTATTTTTTTCTTCTCCATTTGAAAGTCATTCAAGCCTTCAAGGTCGCGGCTGTAGGTATTTTTCTGATGCAACTTTGTAGCTTTTTTCTCTATGGAATAGTTCCTTGCTTTTGGCCACCATTGAGGTGATTTTTGAAGCTTCTATCCATAGGATTTGATAAGTTTTCTATGAGGAAGAGAGGTAAGCTCTTTTATTCATTCGAATATTGTTTCACTTCTTTAACAAAACATGGATTTGAAGCTTTTGGGTTTTTTTTTCTTTTCTTTAAAACTGCTTGAGGATTTTCAACTATCATCCTGTATGTACCAATGAAAGATAAATATTATTCATGAAAGGAAAAAAAATGAAAGAGAACTCTTCCATTAAAGGTTGTGGCTTGTTAAGCTTTTGGGGTTTCTTTGTGATGTCATGTAACTGGAGCCAATAGTATCACAATTCCTTTACTATGATAAAATGTGCAATATTATTATGTGAATGAGATTTCATGAGAGAGTCAAGAGTTATCACAGTCAACTGTCCCATAATAAACGATGCCCTGTGAACAAAAAATGATCTGCAAAAAATGATTCCATGTCATTGCACCGTATAGGCATATCTCATTGACTTCATGCATCTTTTCCATGGCTCAACCTTTTTATGAGGGTTTGGAACCCTTTTTATGGCCAAGGCTCCATTATATGAGTTTTATTTCAAGGATTTGCTTCTTCAGCTGCTCTCTATTCATTTTCTATAGATGTATTTGCTTCCTTGTGGTGATTACTTTGAAATGTGCTTTAATGGCTTCCCTGTAAATAAAAAGTGGTCTGTAAAATGATTCAATGTCATTGCACAGTGCGGACATGAACAAATACTCAGCATATTTTTCCATTTCTTGAAAAACACTACCCTTTTGATGATTGCATTTCACTTCAATTGATTTACTTTTGCAAACCCTCCTCTGTGTTTTTATTTTTCTAAAAATGAGGGTAGAAAAGATTGTGTAGATTATAATATGAATGAGACTTCATGAAAGGTTGATCAATTGAAACAAAAGCTCAACCTTTCCATTAACTTACAGGCCATCGTAACTCCTTTATCCCTTTTTCAACTACCCCATTGGGTTATTGCAAAACCTTCATAAAAGAAAACAAGAAAATTCCCCCATTCTTATTGAAAATAGGATTGTCATTCAATATGTCCTATTTGCAGAAAAATGATTTGCTACATGATTCAATGTCCTTGCATAGTACGAGCATATCTCATAAAAACTCTATGTCTTTTGCATTCCTTCATGAGCACTGCCTTATGCTTTGCCTATGGGTCTAATTCTTTGAGGTCATGGTTTCTTTGAATTTTCTTTTTGGGTTTCCAACCTTTCCATGAGTGCATTGCAGGCTACTTGGTTCAACCTTCCTTGTTCTTTGTACACAATACTCTGGTGCATACTATCTCTTATCATGTTCTCCAAACACATTCTATATGAGGATTGTGCTTCAGACCATCTTCTATGTTTCTCCAATCTTCTCCTGTGCTTCTAGAAGTATGGCATGCATAGGCATTGGTCCATTTAACTAGTGACTTTAGCACATTCACTAGATACTGTAGTGATAAAATTCCATTGATGATTTTTGTGCATGAGTTTTGAATATAAGACTAGTGATTATACAAGAGAAACTTTAAAGAAAATCTCTTCTTGCAAAACATTGAAGGAAGCTTAGGCTTTTGATTCAAACCCTCAAAATGTGACACTCTTTTCACTACATCCTTGTCGTCTTGAAATAAGGATCTATGACTATCATTTCTAATCACTATTATATACTTTCCAAGGCATCATCCTTCAATAAGCTGTGGTATATTCTCCATTTGAAACATTCACTGCCTCTCACTATATTGCCTATGGAATTCTAATCTCATTGATGCAATATTTTAACCTTGTCAAAGCTTTTCCTGTAGCATACCAAATGCACACATAGGCTTCCTCATGAATGACTCCATAACACTCTTAAAGAATCGCATATACTCCTCAAACTACCTCATGAAGCCTAATTATAATTGCAATGTGCCCATGTATTGAGAAGATTCAATATGACTGTCCTCCTATTGAAAACCACAAGATTGTCACTTGATGAAAAAGATCTATGTCTGTTTCAATGACTCCTCTTTTTTATAGCTTAGTGACCATTTATTTTCAATGCAATGGTACTGCTTATTGATGAATGAATATTGCACAAGGGAAAGTCTTTCATCCCTAAAGAACCTTAACACTACATTGTGCTATGAATGCTCTAATGGAGCTCCTTCATTGTACTTATGACATATTTTATGGCCATAGTTTTTATCATTGTTTTCATATTTGTACCTCCAAATGATAAAAATGACACTTAAAATTTATTTCCTATGAGCAAACACTAGTTTTGCACTGTCATTATATGTTTCCCTCATTCACAAGACACTATTTTTTCATTCATTTGAAATCAATGCTTCAACATTTGGTGGTACAAACTTCATGCTTCTGGTACTATTTGTGCTAAGAGGATCTCAAGTGGTTGTAGCCTACCCTTAGCATGGAACTGTTGTTTCTTGATCACTTGCATATTCTTTTAATGTCATTTTTCCTGTACTTCATTCTCTCTCATGACTCTCTTCCTTTCCTTTCACTTAATTGCCACTTGGTATAGTGATTGTCCTAGTGTTAGGCTACTTTATTGTCCTATCTCCACAATGTTTCCCCTCTTGGTGAATGATGGTTGCCTCATATGGGTCAATATGTGCTTTTTTTTTTCATTTCAAATAGGTATAGAAATGTTATTTTCTTCTATCCTCTTGCATGGTTATGAGTCATGATAGTCCCATGACTGTGATGTCTTCTTAGCATCTTGTAACCAAAACTTTCATGCATATGACAGCCTATGTGGCCATCCTACCTTTCAAGGTATTGTCCTTTCATACTTTGATACTCATCACTGCATCAAATTATGGATGTTCTATTTTTCTATGAAACTGATATTCACATATGCCTTTGTTATCCTAAATGCTTTCTCATCTCAAACAATGTTTTTTGCTGCTCCACTTTGTTCATGCTTGTTACCTAACAATTGCATGCTACCCCTCATGACTACCTTACATTCATTGTTCACCTTGTGTTGCTTCATGTAACTCATGATGGTAACCTGATAGCTCCTCCATTATTTGTTGATTGATGCATAATTGAACTTGATGCATCAATATTAATTGAACTTGATGCATCACATAAATCATTTGCTTCTTTAATAAAATGGATCTTGGATCCACTTAAGAAGATTGAAAGACATATCCAACAAAATATACACTCCTTTTGACATGATGGCAGCCTATTCATTGATTCATTGTGAAAATATGAAGGGTAACTCTCTTGACATTTCACATTACTTGTTGCATCTTTTGAATCTGATAATGAAAGTCGATCAAGTGGTGTGATTCCATATTCATTTAATGCATCAATAATTGAACTTGATTATCAATTTGATCAAGTTGCTCAATTTCCTATTCTTCCTAAACACAAGAGAGCAGAATGCTAGGCTCAACCCTCGTGGGAGCCACATTTTACTCCACATGATGTAATTAGTTGAATCAAAATAGTAACAAGACTTGTCCTAAATCTACACAAGGAAAAAACCAGTTAGATAAACAAAGCATATCATAGGTGTGTTTGATCACTCTTTTCTTGTTTTGTTATACACTTATGGTATGTTGTCTATTTTAATGCTTATGGACATTTGATTACATGTTTATGGATGTTTTGCACATATTTTGATCAGTGACCTTTCATTGCTCTCACAACACTCTTTTTTCAGATGCAGAAAACCTAGGAGCAGTGAGGAGAGCATCAAATGGAAGCAGGGCAATGGGAAGGGCCAAGATGATGTGGGACCAAGCCAATGGGATTCATCATTCCACCATGCAATGGCAGGTCCCTTTTCATTTATGTGTAATTATTTTTTGATATCTATAGGTGTATAGTCTTTTCTTTATAACCATTAGAATAACTAGTCCCTTGGCTTGTGAGGGACATTATACACTTATGATCATCAATAAAGATTACATTTACAATACATGTTGATTCTCTTCTTATTTTATGCAATTGTAAAATTGGAATAATGCAATCTACTTTGATAATCCCCTTTATGCACATAAATGAAATTTAGTAGAAAATGATGTATCTTTTAATGTTTAAATGTAAACACAAAAGAAACAATAAGTTACCTGATTTAGCTCGAAACTAAAATCATGTAACAGGTTTTTTCATGGTGCATGTATGCATGTTCCCATGAGACAAAGTTTTTTTTTATTGTACTCTCATTTATTGTAAATGATACATAAAGCATCAATTTCTCTCTACAATGATTCTGCAGGTCTAAGTGCTTTTTGAAGTTAATAAAGAATATTACTCTTGGTTTAGTTCTTGGGTTAACTGTAGTTCCATTTTTATTGTAACTTGAAACAAATTTTGCAAGACATATGTCTATCAATGTTTGAAGACATATTAAATAATAGTCCACTATAGATTTTGAGAGAATGTTTTCTAAATCATATGGTTCATTGTTTAATTGTTTGACATATTTTAGAATGAATGTACAATCACTATAGTACTGTGTGTCAATGAAAATGAATTTTCTTGAACTAAAGTTTAGTGGAAGTGATAAAACAATGTGAGCAACTTGTTGTGCTGACATTTGTTGCAAGTTCAACAATGCATTTCCAATTTTACCAATCATTTTTATTGCATCAATATTTATTTGTTGGTGTTCCTTACGTATTCTTTTGAATGCATATGTCATTGATTTGTCTACTTTTTCAATGTAAGAGCTACCATACGTTGTTGCGTCATATGCATTAAGCACAAACTGGGCATCTGTATTGGCCTTCCAAAGGTGCAACATTCTCCTTGCAAAATTGTTGTTCCATATTTCTGATGGCTTTCTTTGTAAAAAAAGTGTTGGCCTGTTTAGTGTAGAGCTCAAAGTTGTTATATAATCAGTTTCAGACATGTTTATGTCATTTAAAAACATTTCTAAGGTGTATTCATTGTCATAGTTTTCTTTTTGCAGTGTCGAGTAAACATTGACAACATTTGAAGTTACTATTTCAGTTTTTTCTAGTATTGGTGAAAGTATTCATGTCTTTTGCATTGGTGGTAAAGGGAAATTGTATCTACAAACCATTTTCCTTGGTCTTCTGCATCTCTTTGTGTGGTGATTCCTTTGTAAACTAGCCAAGTTAGCTTGCAAATGATTAGTGCTACAAGTAATGTATGTGTCGACAAAAGCTATGATGTTTGTGTTGTTTTTTTTATAGATTGGTGTATTTTTCACCCATATTAGCATATGATCATGCTCATTTCCTTGATTTTGAAACTCAGTCACTAAAAATTAATCAATAAAATTTCCAAACATAGAGTCATCTATAAGCATCAATTTTTTCATTACATTTATTCTATGTCTATAATAATATTGTACACAAGTAATAGGATCCTTCTTGATCAGTTCAAATTTGTCAATATTCATTTGAGCAATCAACTCTTGTTTTTTTTAACCTAATTGATGTTGATTGTGTAATTCTTGTAGCATGTTTATTAAAGGATCCCAATTTTTTTTGGCGCTACTAAAAGTGAGGAAGAATGTTGGTGGTCCTAGCTGTCGTATCATTGCAAGCAAAAAAATTCTTAAGTTGTGTATAATCTAGGGATATTCTTATGATTTTGAAGTCAACATATCCAATATCTGACTTTTGAATTATTTCAAGGTTTGGTTTTTGTTTCACTTCCTTTTCAACTAGCCCACGTCCTTTTAGTTGTCCCTTTTGTATTCTTATTAACATTGTAGACAAGACTTGTAGTATTAGTATCTTCATAGTTTTGAAAAAATTGTTTTTCGTGTGATATGCAAATTTTTTGTTTGATTGTAAAAATTACCATTGTGCAATTTTGCGACATGTAAAGTTTTTTAGAATGTCATCATCATCTAGCTTGCCAAAGAATAATGTTGGGAAATTCATTTCCTCGGCATATTTGTCTTTAAAGTTTTCAAGTTTTGTTTTGCAAGTGCAATTTCAATGATTTTGTCTTGCATGCTATGTATACTTCTAGATTTTATGAATCCATGGACCAAGGTTTCAGATGGATTCTCATGTTCCACATCACTATCTAACTTAGTTTCAATTGTGGTAGGCCCAGTACTTTCTTCAAGTTCATCATTGGTATGCAAAAATTGTTCCCAATCTTTGTTTATCTGGACATTTTGCAAGTATGTTGAACCTTACGTACTATTCACATAAATGGAGGGCAAGAAATTTGATATTTTGTATAAACGTTAAATTTTGCACTACAAACAAAAAAGAAATAGTGATCTAAGAATCTGACCTTGTATTTTATTATTTAACAATCGATTGTATTTGCAACAATGTATATTTTTGTCTCACGTTCAAATTGTAACCAATGGATCCTGTTAGAGGGTCATATGATACAAATGAGCATATTCAATGACATGTTATATGCAATTCATAAATATAAAGCAATCAATGCTCAATAAATTTTGTAATTAATAAGAACTTTACTGTAAGAGTGAACAACATATTTAATAACAGATAACAAAGTCTTTGTAAGTTTTAACAATTGATTTGCAAAATCTTGTTTACAAGATTCGTAGAATCTAAGAAAACCTAATAAAGTATGAATTGAATCTTTCATGTGTGAATTCTATCATTGATTTTTTTTCTATTGCATAAAGTAGGTGTTCTACTCTTCTTTGTGTAAGAAAATGATTGAAATATTATTCTACTTACATCACTGAAAATTACCAACACAAACAATAAGCTGAGCCTAATGGTATGCATCAATCTCAATACCTTGTAATCTGTTAAAACTCATGCAATATGCTTCTCCTGATTAAATATTTTCCACAATATATAATGTCCCCCTATCTTCCTAATTTTCTTAAAGGAAAATGAAAAATTGACCTACTCAAACTAATAGAAAAGGAGATAAACTATAATTTTCAAGTATGCTAGTTGTTGTTACAAAGGCCAGGGGAAAAAATGGGTATAGTACATGGAATATGCTATGTAACCCATGAACATGTTGCATTTGAAGCCAAGGGAGTAGTTGAGTATTGTAACAAACAAAAATTATCAAAGGAAAACGTGGAATTCTATAAGCAAAGTCTTGTCTACCTGGGTAAGCACAAACCCAGGTCACACTTTTATAAAGGAATCACTCAACAAGAAAAAAATTCTGAATTTCAATCACATAAAATTGGTCTTTATGTTTTGAATTTCAAATGGTGTAAACTAATGAAATGTAGAACTTTTGATGAAGTTTATTGTTGTAATTTTAAAAATTAAAAAAAAAAAATATTTTCATTATGTTTTTATCAATTTAAGGACAAATTTAATGCTGAAAATTTTAGAAAAGAGTGACTTCACGGGCCGTCAAGAAACAAATTGAAAAAAAATTCATTTCTCCCTAATTTTTTTTTCTCCAAATAGGTAACTTCAATATCTTGTGCATGGAAAAAGAAAAATCAAATTTTGATGTATATTTTTCTTGTAATAACGTTTTAAAGTCAAACATGTCAAAATTTGATAGTTTTCACGGGCCGTCAACTATTTTCAAAATTTTAAATCATTTTCAAAAAAAGAATTATACCCTTTTGAAGAAGACTCTCTCCTCTTGTGCCCCATATAAGATTTAAATTTTTTTAATAAATTTTACTATCTTGTTTTTAATTTGTAATCAACATCCTTTTTCATTTTGAAACCTACTTGCATTATTTTAAAAATAAAATATATTAAAACTAATAAAAATATTAAAAAATTATATATTTGGATTCTCCACTCCGAGCTCTACAAAAGGGTTTTTTTTTTGTAAAAAATCATTCTAACTAAAGAAATACTTAGCTAAAGTTTAAAGTTTCAAAAAATTCTGAAAAAAGCTGAGTGGCTGCCAACTAGGATGCCACATAGACAGTTTCGGTAGAAACAGTTTCTATAGAAAGGGTTTCGGCTAAAACCCTTTCTATAGAAACTATTTCACCAAACCCTTTCTATAGAAACCCCGCATATTAAAAATCCAATTTCAAAGTTTTAAAGCGAGAAAAGGAAAATTTTATTTTTTTGGATTCGTGAAACTTATTCAACTGAAACCTATGTGCCACTATAGCCACATGGTTTTGGTCAAAACCTATTCGCAAATTTTCGAAAAAATATTTTGCTCAAAACTATTTATTTGGCTGAAATTGTGACACAACTTTGTGCTTTTACCCCTGGAAATCAATGCATTCGCTATGTATTCATTACCTAAGTAGTCATGAGCTTAGCAGCAAGGCTCGGGAAATTTGCATTTAATGTCTGCATGTTTACAAAAAAATTATTGCATTGCTCTTTTTTTCCTTTTTTGCATATTTTAACATGTGCTTCTTTGTTTCATGTTTATGAATGACATAGTATCTTGCATAATTTCATTTAAAAGACTATTGTTTTTTATGTGTGAGCCATACTATCTAATGCATTAAACATGCATTGCATGTTTCAACATCTACTATCTTGCTACATAAGGTTACACAAAGTGCATTTACACATTAACTATTTGTAAAATATATAATTTGCTTCTATTTTTGCAATTTTCTTTAACAATAATGAATATTAGGCCTAGTGTAAGCAATAGAGAAGCAAAATAATTATCTATTATCAATCAATTACAAATGAGACCATTGTAATTGTAACCTACTTGTTGGCTCGAGCAATGCGCAATATAGCAACCCCTTCATGTCATTTGTTATCTATTGTACCTATTTGTACAATTAGGCCTTATAACAACAAATAAAATGTCTAGTCGCACCAGAACAGAAGTACTAGAATCAAGATAAGTGCAATCACCTAAGTAAATTTCTTCAATGAATACAGTTGCAATGAGTTACTATTACAATTGTTTAATTGACTTTTCAAATAGTTGTTTGTTCAATGAAATTGTATTGTTTAAAATACTTTGACAGCGGCCTACTACCTATCCATGCAATGAATTCATAGTTAATGCATTGTATGCTTGTACGAGGAAAATGACCTTGCTCAAATATCTAAAAAAATATTGCTTTATCTAGTAACAATAGGCTAGAATAAATTGGGATTGGTGCCTATCACTAATGCTAGTATATCATGTTTCTTAACACATTTTTTGATGTTGTTTGTATGCTTAAAAAGTTTAATGCATTTCCTATGTTATTTCAATTTAATAGACTATTTTTTATGATCTATCTGTCATACCATTCAATGAATTTAACATGCATTGATTGCTTTAGTATCTATTATCGTGTTGTCAAAGGTGGCACGATTTGCATTTAGCAGTCAAATATTTGCAAAATATATAGTGTCCTTTTATTTTGGTAATTTGGTTTAACAAAAATGAATAATAGGCCTACTCCAACCGATAGAATAATTGTAACAAATGACAATCAAGACACAAAAAATTGAAAACTTTTACCAAGGTCTTGTTGACTATGTAGACATTGAATGCATTACCTATTTATTTGTTGCTTGAGTAGCTCTCTGCCTACTAGCAAAGCGTGCAAGAATTGTATTTAATGTCTGAATGTTTGTGAAAATTTATCTCACACAATTTGCATTTAAAACATTGTTGTTTCTGATCTGATAGTTATACCATTTAGCGCATTAAACATGCATTGACTGGTTCAGTGGCTACTTCCCTCGCACAAAAGCTAGCACAATTTGCACACAGTGATTGAATATTTTCCAAAAATATAGTGCGCTCCTAATGCCCTGATTTACTTTCACAAAATCAATAATAGGCCTACTCTAACAAATAGTAAAAAGTGATAAATTGTTTATTATCTCTTAATTGCAAATGAATCCATTGCAATAGCAAACTATTCCTTGGTTTCAACTACTTCATCTCATATGTCATCTACTATATCCATGTGTACAATTAGGCTTAACAACAACAAACAATGTCTGTAGTTACAATAGAATAGAAGTATTGATACCAGGACAAGGGTTGTCACTCAAGTCACTTTGTAGAATGAATATAGTTGCAACAATTTACTATTGCAATCATTGAATTTGCTTCTCAGATATTTTTTTGTTGATTCAAAATATATTGTTTAAAATATTTTTTAGAAGCCTGAAGCTTCTATTTTTTTGGAGAGAGCTTGTTAGCAATCATATGTTTCATGTTTATGAATAACATATTGTATGCACTATAATAGTAAAGCTGACACAATATGCATTCAATTCTTAATTTTTTCATTTGCAATTGTAATACTTTCTTTCCCAATCAAATTTAATTGTCTTCAACTATCCCTACTATACATTTTTTTTTAAGTAATTTAGGAGAATAGGATACTATATATTTTGGAAAACATTTAATCACTGAATGCAAATTGCATAAGATTTGCTAGTGTGTTGCTTGGCACTACATTAGTAAATGCATGATTAATGCAATAGGTCTATTATTGATATTCGTTTAAGAAAAACTAGGAAAGTAGCAAGACACCATAAATTCTAGAAAATATTTAATAAATGAATTGCATATCCCATGATTGCAACTATGCACATTTTTTATTTCAAAAGTAGCATGCTTTAGAGCAAAAAATGGTTTCATGTTTATGAATTACATGGTATGTCATATACTATACCCATTTGTTTCTTTGGAAATTCATGGGTCACCTTAGAATAGTTGTTTACACTTTCTAAGAGGAAGGAAATTTTGGCTTTTTCCCATTCCTAATATCAAATGGGTTCGGTCGAACCCTATGGTTCAACCGAACCAATCAAATGGTTCGGTTGAACCATAGGGTTCGGCCGAACCAATCAACGCCCCTATTAAAAAATAATATTGAAGTGGGTTCGGCAGAACCTGTGTTTGGCCGAACCCCTTCAATATGACTAAAACAAAAAAAAAGGTTTCATTTTCACACTTTTACTGTGATTTTTACCAGTCACTGTCTCCCTGGTGCGCGTGGAGAACAGAATCTGTGACGGCGACCCAACAAAGTTTCTCTCACCGGCGAAAGCAAATTTTGGTTCCTCTCTTCAAACTTCATCAATCCAATTTGCATATCGACCCCTATTGAGCACGAGGTATTTAAAATTTGATTTTTTTAGAGTTCAAAATGCATGTATTTGTTTAATTTCGAAACCCTATATGCAAATTTTTTAAAATTTGTTGAATTCAAATTGCACTTGTTTGAAAGTTTTTAAAGCATTTTCAATATAGTATTTTGTTTCCCCATTTTGCATAATCCAAGGGTTTGAGTAAGGAAAAACGAGTTTCCTCCCAAAGTTAGTGCAAAAAAACATTATAATGGCTCTCAACATAGTCTAAAAAATGGAGATAAATAAATTCCTAAAGACTAGAAGTGTAGGGATCAAGGTCACAAAATAATTTTAAAACTACAAATTTAGGGTCAAACTTGTAGATGAAAATGCAAATTCCATACATGTAGGAGTGAACCATGAAAGTCATAGCTTGGTTTGTTAAGGTGTTATAATATTAAATCTTATAAAAAATCAAGAATCATATCATTGATTATGTACATTACAATAAAATATCTCCATATAATAAATGAAGCT